>MDKI01040451.1:0-94193 GCA_005239505.1 Nicotiana paniculata
ATGGGTAGCTTAGCACATGTAGAGGCCGAGAAAAGACAATTAACTAGAGAGATTCATCAATTGTCTTGCTTGGGGGTTCAGTTAGTAGGCTCTGAAAATGGTGGACCTGTACTCCAAAATACTGCAAAATCATCTCTCATAACTGAAGTAAAGAAGAGGCAGTACGAGGACCCAAAGTTGGTCGAGTTGAGAAAGCGAATTCTGCAGCAGAAGAAGTCGTTTTTAGAGCTTAAAGTAGATGGGGTTCTCAGATACAGGGGTCACTTGAGTGTTCCAGATGTAGTAGGGCTACGAGACAGGAGTATGTCAAAGGCACATTATTCGTGGTACTCCATTCATCCTGGGTCCATGAAGATGTATCATGACATTAAGGACGTGTACTGTGGAACGATATGAAGAAGAACACTGTTGAGTTTGTCGCTCAGTGTCCTAGTTGCCAGCAGGTTAAGGTAGAGCAGCAGAAGCCCGGAGGGATAATGCAGACCATAGAGATCCCGGCATGGAAATGGGAGGCGATTAACATGGACTTTATCACGGGTTATCCTCGTTATCATCGTAAGCTCGATTCCATATGGGTGATAGTCGATAGGCTCACGAAATGAACTCATTTTTTACCGATCAGATCTACATATACAACATAAGATTATGCAAAGCTATATATTAAGGAGATAATGCGGCTATACGGAGTACCAATATCTATTATATCTGACTCTGGGCCCCAATTTACAACACATTTTTGGAGGTCATTTCAGAAAGGCCTACGGAGTCAGGTGAATCTCAACACACTTTTCATCCACAGACTGATGGACAAGTCGAGCGCACAATTCAGATGCTCGAGGATATGTTACGAGTATGTGTGTTGGATTTTAAAAGAAGTTGGGATGAGAATCTACCTCTTATCGAGTTTGCATATAATAACAGTTACCACTCCAGTATCCAGATTGCTCTGTATGAGGCTTTGTATGGGCGTAAGTGCAGATCCCCTATAGGGTGGTTTGATGTTGGAGAATCTAGGTTACATGGGCCAGACCTGGTTCAACAGGTCGTAGTGAAAGTAAAGCTTATCCGGGTGCAACAGTTGACAGCCCAAAGTCGTCAAAAGTCATATTCTGACGTTCGGCGACGAGACTTAGAGTTCAGGGTTAATGACTGGGTATTCTTAAAAGTGTCACCTATGAAGGGCGTGATGAGGTTGGCAAGAAAGGAAATCTTAGCCCACGGTATATTGGGCCTTTTAGGATCATTCAGAGAGTGGGCCAAGTAGCTTATGAGTTAGAATTGGCCTCAGAATTGGAGTCTGTCCATCCGGTTTTTCACGTATCTATGCTACGGAAATGCATTGGAGATCCTACCCGAGTGGTACCCACAAATGATGTACAGATTACGGAGGACTTTTCATATGAGGAAATTTCGGTTGCCATCCTAGACCGACAAATCCGCAAGCTACGGAATAAGGAGGTAGCCTCCATGAAGGTTTTATGGAGAAGCAAGAATCTGGAGGAGATGACGTGGGAAGCAGAGGAAGAAATGAAGTCTAAATACCCCCACCTATTTCAAACTGAAGATATGGCCCAAGGTGGGATACCTCAGCACAACTCTATTTAGGCCAGTAAGTCATTAGGTAAGCTCTTATTTTTGACTTTCAAAATTTATAATGCACACTGTGTGAGGCCAAGTGTTGCTATTTATAGACATTGGCCATGTGTGGCATGTATAATATATTTCCTGGCTGCGTATAGGTTACTTTTAATCTAGTGTATGGAGGAGAATCTGGAAAAAGTTTTCCCAAAGTCTCTAAGAATAAACATTCGAGGACGAATGTTTCTAAGAAGGGAAGGATGTTACGTCTCGCGTTTTCATACGTTAATGTTCCATCGTAAGTTAATTGACGTGAGTTCGGGAATGAGGTTATTTTGGGATTATAATCATTATGCTATTTCAAACACGTGATGAGTAAATTCTTGAAGGAAGCAAATAGAAGAAAATGAGTTTCGTCGAAGTTTGGTAATTTGGGATAAAATACGGTCCAAGCTATAATACCCCGTATTTATGGACTAGTGCCATACAAGGTACCATATGACCACGATAGTATGCTGTATAAGGTGTATTAAAAATGAGTAGTATTTTAAGTAATTTGAGATAATTTTTAATTACGTGGGTAATTGATTAATTATTGGTTTAATTAGAAGATTAACCATGTAATTAAGGATTTGTGGATAATTGTAGGCAGGGACAAAGTCCCTCCCCCCCCCCCCACGTGGAAGCAAATGGAGGATTTGATAACGACCTGGCTTTGGACAATCAATTAAGAGGACACATGGAATATTTTAAGACACTCCTTGAAAACACATAGAAAGAGAAGTCATAATACTTATCCCTACACTTATCTTTGAATTGGTACAAAGCTTCATTTGGTAAGGGAGACA
Organism: Nicotiana paniculata; assembly: GCA_005239505.1. NCBI lineage: Eukaryota > Viridiplantae > Streptophyta > Magnoliopsida > Solanales > Solanaceae > Nicotiana > Nicotiana paniculata. The sequence continues at coordinate 2,427 of MDKI01040451.1, forward strand.
TACAGAATGCAAAAGCCAAGAATGATACTCATGTATCTTGAATTAATACCAAGCTTCATTTGGTAATTGAGTCATACGGAATGAAAAGCCAAGAATGATACTCACTTATCTTGAATTAATGCCAAGCTTCATTTGGTAATGGAGTCATACAGATGAAAATCCAAGAATGATACTAACTTATCTTGAATTAATACCAAGCTTTATTTGGTAATGGAGTAATACAGAGAGGCAAAGCCAAGAACGAAGGTGAGGGGATATGAAAATTCATACGGATTTTCCCTACTCCAGGTATGTTAAGTCTAAGCCCTTCCTTCATTTTTACATGATCCCGTAATTACATGTGTTTGATAACGAGGCATAAAGGGAGTCGAGTTTGTATCAGCAGGAAAGCATATCTTTAGATTATCTTCTACTCCCAGTTACTTCAGTTATTATATTATCAGTTCAGTTTCAGCTTTAAGTATTGCCTTGCATACTCGGTACATTATTTCGTACTGATGTCCCTTTTTCGGGGGACACTGCATTTCATGCGTGCAGGTTCAAACAGACAGGCGGGTGGACCTCCTCAGTAGGTGTTGCCCGAGTTTAACTTTATCGGTAAGCTCCACGTCCTTCGGAGTTGTCGGGTCTAGAGGTTTTGTGTACTTCCTGTGTGTATACATATATAGGTTATGGGTAGGTCGAGTCCCTGTTCCGATCACAGTACATCCATCAGTAGAGGCTTGTAGACATATCCTATCAGTTAGTGAAGTATGTTGGTCTTATAGGCCTTGTATGTATATTTGGTTGGTTTGACAACTGTAGTAGTTATGATGGCCCAACTTTATATTTATGTTTAGTCTGCATTCGCAATTGTCTTGCAATGTGGCCCATGGACAAAGTATGACATGATATGTTCATAATACCTTAGTCACAAGTTGGTATACAAGGATAGGTGAGGCACCAGGTGCCGGTTACTCCCCCCAGGATCGGGGCATGACATCACAACCCTGGAATATTTTTCTCTACTGAATATAGAAAAATCAACCTGTTACTTGATAATTTAGTTATTACTTAGAATTTTAGCTTAGTATAATCATATTCTTGAACTTGATTTTGGCTTGACTGAATAACAATTTTATTAAATTTAGTGGGTAGTTGATACAAGTGTCTGTGGGTTCGCCACTCGACTTATCATTTTATTACTTGTACGACCACGTATACATGCGTGTGAGTTCGGGTGAAACACCCCGGCCATATCTCAAAGAACTATACTAGACCTCAATATGAATTGGGGTTCACCAAGTCCGTTGAGGAGAGGTTGTACCGCTATCGATGATCGATGCCGCCAACTGTGGAACCACCTGTATCCATTAAAGATGTTGTTCCCTGGACAAGGAACGTTAGTACATATGGAGTAGTAATAGTATATATGACTAAACATTATCTCGAATAATTGGGTAACAGTACAAGGAGAAACGACATAAGATCAATGAGAGCCTCAAACAATATAAAAGTGTCAAGTTAAGAGAAACACAAATTTTCAAGTAAATATCAATATTTTTAGGTTGGGAGATCTTTAGTACTGATATACCATCGTGTTTTTAGCACAACGTCCGATGACGGCCCGATCGGCTAAGTCGTCTCACCCAAAGACATCCAATCAAAACACCACCATGTGCGACATGGCGTCTGATCTCAGCCTGATCGGCTAAGCCGTCTCACCACAATGCCGTGTGGGTCAACATTACTTTCCGCTAGTAATCATCTTGTCCCAATTAAGGGGAATAATCTCAACACATCAATCTCTTCCCATTTAAGGGGAATAATCTCATCACATTAATATGAGGATTTTACCCCTCAATCACTCCTACACCGACACGTGTAGTTTCGGAGTTAGGTTAATTCAATCCACCCTTCCTCGGTGACTAAACGATACTCCCAAAACATTTATCATACAAAGAAGTTACAGTTCATTTCATTATCTTTCACACATCATCTTCATTTCATGGCTACTAATGGCCACAAGTGTAATTCTCATCCTTGGCACGATGGCCATATTTTATATCTCACATTCACATATTTCTCTTTCAAGCATCATCATAAGTTATCAACAATAAGAGAATTTTAAATGAAGACTCTAAGTATGTATATGAGCAATAGGAGTCTTAAGAACATTGCGTTTTCTTCAATAATTTGGCATAATAACTTTCATTTGAAACATGAATTGAAGTCATGACATTATAATACACAAACCATACTCGAACACATTCGCAAAGGAGAGCATAATGTGATAGGAGTAATTGAAACACATTTTGAGCATAGAACTTCCGACAAAATGCTTATTTGGAAAAATCAGATTTATTAGGAATAACCCAGAAAGTGAGGAATAAAAATATGGGCCAATCATAGTTGAGACTTACGAGAACATCATGGAATTCGATTCTACAAGAGAAGCTTAGCCAACATACCTTTCTTGAGCTTTCTGTAATTTACAACAATGTTCTGGAAATCCTAACGACTTCAATCTAATAGATACATGACAAAGTTGAACCATAATCAGGAAGAGGTTTTATGGGTTCAGCCCATTTAGGCATTATGTCAAATACTAGGTGTGTAATATGATTTTAAGGTTCTTTTATGGTGGATTTCCTTCATCCCACAACCCAATGTTCACCCATTTGAGTTCAACAACCTCATCAAGTTACATTTTTTGGTAAATGCATGCACATGGGACAACTTCCACACCCAAAAATCACACTTCTCATTACCCACTTTCAGTCCAAATCCCGAAATTGAGGGCTAGGGTATAGAATCTTACCTCTTTAGTAGACAATTGACGTGGAAGATGTTGGAGCCCCTCCTTATCTCTCTAGTTCCTCCCCACTTCTTAAAATATCCGATTTTGCATTTAAACGAGCCCCAATGGGTTTTAATCAAAATGGGGTCGGGTTATAAAAATAGAAATTGGACCCTCCAAACTCAACTATGTGCTCGCAGAGTGCACCACAGATCAGTATGCGGCAAAAATGGTCCAAAAAACTAAGCTGGCATGGTCAAGTATGCGGCCGTTATGCAGCTCGGAGAACAGTTATATGGTCACATAATACGCCGTTAAATCTCTCTCCAGAATTCTTCATACTGAATCTGTAAAGAATTGTGCGGCCCGCGAAATGATTATGCAGTCGCATAATTTAACGCAAAATGTCCTTAAAACTAGGGTTAGGTCCTGTTGCATTATGCGACCAATCTGCGGTCCGCAAAGCGATTCTACGGTCGCATAATGGACCGCAAAAGTGCCATGATCTGCAAAAATTATTCTTTCAACTCCCCGGCGCACGGTACAACCCAAGAAGTCCGTACCCTGAGTTCTAGGTAGAAGTTCTATAATCCTCAAACACATTACCCTACCTCAACACCACGAATCCTGGGTTTTAGGTAGAATTTTACGGGGCCTTACACCTATTTACTTCAAGATTTTACAAGGACCAATGCATATTGGAATCAATTTACCTTTCTTAATAAATCACATAGGAGAAAATCTTGAGAAACACCCATTCATTTTGCTCAAACTCCAAATCTCTATGTCGAACATCCTAACAGGATTTTTGGCGACCTTTAGCCTTCGTCAACTGTTCCTTGAAAATCATGACTTCCACCATAATACAATGAAAGAGGTATGGCTCTATCAACTCTTCTACACCAACTTTAGATCACCTATGGGAGATCTATATCTCCTACCATTCAAGGCACCACACAGTGCGACAACAACCCAATATACGATAAAATTCTCAACCTCGACCTTCATTGGCCCTATACTTCTCAAAATATAGACATGACTTGCACCAATCTTGATTCAATATTCTTAGGTACATCATGATGAATTCTATATAGGTTCCCCTGCCATATCTGGACTTCTATATTAAAGAGACAACAAAAAAATGATTTTAACATGACATTGAGTCACAAAAACATTGTATGTACTTTGGAACAAGATGCATCATTCATGGAATATCTTTATCACATTTCTCTTACATATAACCTCTTAGGAATTGAGTACTACAATAATTTCCTTGAATCGAGTTACAACCTTAAGTTAATACTTTTAACCTTCTTCTCAAAATTATCAACAATGGACTTTACTTGACTATTTTATTATAGGACCTTCTATTTCAAATGAATAACATCGGTTAGCTTGTGCACAACATCAACCTACATGACATCGAGTCAAATGTAAAGCAACGTTGAGACCTTTCTTAGCACATTCTCTTTCCTTCTTATGCGGCTCATAGAATTTAGAAAATCACTTTACTTCCTTTGTGAACGTTATTATGAACCCTCTTCACTGTTTAACAACTTAAAACCACATCTCAACAACCTTCATATATTTTATTCGAAAGGGTCACTTATCCATATAGGGCTTTCTTTGAAACTTGAGATCCTCACAAATTCGTCAAAGAACGACCTTTTGGTTTCCTTCTGTTAGTTTGAGTGACCGTATGGATTACTAAGCAACTTGGTTCTTTACCGTGTTTTTTAAGCGTAAGGTAAATAAGCAATACAGTGGACACAGTTATTTTTACATGGAAAATCACCCGGCTGAAAAGGTGCAAAAACCACGACCTACCACATAGGATTTTCAACTCCAACTCCACTAGAACAATGAGCCAACATGTATCAATTACAAGACCGTAATTCAATAATCTCTAGTACTCCTACTACTCCTATTTGATTCACAAGTTACTCTAACTTGTAAAGTAAAATATTCACTCCAACTCACTGACTGTTTATTACATTTGATTACAACTCAATTTCCTAAAACACATTCACTAGACTAACTTTGAAGAATACAAAGCAAGTACTCAACAAAAGTAAAAAAACTTATGGCACTTTAGTTGATGTGTAAAAGGATAGTTCAGAAGTCCAAAGTCAATCCTATTTAAACACGACTTAAGATCTTCCAGGATTCCTATTCATAGTCAGCTTATTCTTTGATATGACTCCTACTGTTCCAAAAATTTCACAAGCTTCGGGACTTTTGTCTCTGACTAATTTATCTGTATATTCTTGATCAAAGACCCTTATCACTTATAAGATCCATCTTCCACCAAACTCGAAACTGGGTAACTTTGAGATAAAGTTACTGTCTTGTACATACGTACAAGTATCAATCATGATGAGCTGATCCTTTAACCTGAGGAGGTGGTTCTTCATAACAATTAAGCTACTACATTGAGGGCCTGGTTCTTTGAGCAGTTAATCACACTTTGTTAATCATCAAAACTTCAATACTCAACAAATTCCCCCTTTTTGATGATGACAAACTTTGTACACAGAACCAGGCAATCACATAAAAGAACCAGATGATCAAATAAGTACTTTTGACATATATGTATGTTCCCAACTCATCAACCTTCTAGCCTTATCTTACCCCTTCTGGCATCATAGAAAAAATGCAAAAACATGTTAGACATTAAGCACATATAATGTAAGATTCAAGGCCAAACAGGCGATGACACAAGCATAAGAAAAGGCAAATAAACTAGGTTGATGATCCAATAGAGGATAAAGCAGTAATGCACAACAATATGAGACATTAAGTAGAGCCAAAAGAGGTTCAGGGCCTTGTCTTAATCAGTAGAACAAAATAAACCAAGTATACTTCCAACTACTCAAACTAAGACAAAAAGAACAAAAGATAAGACATCATTAGAATAGAAAAAGAACTAAGGACATCGGGAAGGAACTGGTTCAAGGGTGAGAAACAAAGGGGGTCAAAACTTTCACAAGGGTAGCAATCTGTTGAGAATGGGCCTCCCTGTCTCTTCTGAGCTCTTCCCTAAGTTGCTTTGTTTCTTTTCTCAGCTCAGTATTGTCTTCACGAAGCTTGGCATTCTCTTCAACGCTAACTCCAACCTCTTGCTGAGTTCTGCAACCCTACTACTCCTAGGAAGAATGGTAGATTATGTGGGTCCTCTAGCCTTGATCTCCTCATATGCACACTGCTTGAGGGTAACAATATCCAAAACATCATTATGGTTTCCAAACATAAGCTCAGAAAAGGTAATGTTGAGCTTGTCAAATAACTCAGTCAACATGAAACCATATGGCATACCATGCTTTAGTTTGGAAGTATCTGCAGCTCTTGCCATGTGCTGAATCATCAGGCTAGGAAGATTGATTGGTCGACTAATGTCAAGCAGTTCCATCACAACCATTTCTAGTGGAGTAGCTTCATGCCTTCTCTCAGACTTCTAAAGAATGCAAGAGTTGATAAACTGAAACAGTAGCTTGTGAAAAAGAGGCATATCAGTCTTATACAGTTTCTGGGGAACATCTAGTTAAAACTTTTGGGAGAATTTCCTGGTGACCACAATGCCAGTGTTAATATCATTGTCTATGGATGGCTACTTCTTCTTCAAATAATTGCCAAATTCCAAAGAAGGGATATTCAGAAGCAGCCCCAATTCCTCAGCATCAAACTCTATGTCGAAGCCCCCTACTTTACTCTTGACTACCTTCCCATGAAAAGTGAAATTTGTGTAGAACTCCACTACAGCAGGATCACATACTGGGGGGAAATCTTTGACAAGAATCTGCTTCTACCCTTGTAGCTCAAGTTTCTCAACTAGTTGAGCCATTCCCTTTTTATTAGTATTGGCAAAAATCTTCCCATTTAGCACTTTTCTATTCCTGAACCCTGTGAGTCGATCAATTGAAGCTTGTGCATTTTTTCTTGTCTTACCCCTACTGGCCCTTACAGAAGAGGTGGCATATTTGGTGACTTTGGCTCCCTTTTTCTTTGGTGTGACAGACTTTGTTGGCAAGGCTGAGTCAGATTCATTTTCTCCATCAACCTCAACAACAGGTTCCACAATTGAAACCTTCTTCTTTGGCTTCTTTGCACTTCTGGACTCCTTCATGATTTGTGCATCGACAACCTTTTTTTAGCAGGAGGAACCTCATTTCCTTGTTGAGACTGTTGTCCTTGTAGCTTTCATAACGGTCTTTCTGGACTACTCTCTACCTCAGATAGTGTAATATAATCTTCATCACTACTAACTTCTTCATCTCCAGTGAAAGGAGTTAACAGAGACCCAGGTTCTTGAGCCCTTGTCTCTTCACCAATTTCTTCTGAAGGGGCTATGGCAGTGCTTCCAGTTATCATGGAACCTTCAGATTACTCACTCACATTGCCCTGTTCTTCCTCACTCTTGTCATCGCTTCCTTCACTCTCACTTACCTTGTCTTGATCCTCACCCTCACTTTCAGATTTCTCCTCTTCTTCACTCTAACTTTCTTCTTCTATAGAATTGTTAGCCTGTTCATTCTCTAGATACTCCCTCATTCTCACTCTTTTCTTCTTCATTGGCTATGTTTTGAGCGTCTTGTTCCTCATGACTGGTCATATCTTCTTCTTCTTTTTCACCTTCATCATCTTCCGCATCCTCAGTCGAACTGAAATCAACTGGAAGAGGTTTCAGTTGCTATTCTTGATAGGCAAGTTCGTAGGTTGAGGAAAAAAGAACTCGATTCGGTTAAGGTATTATGACGGAGTCAACAAGTCAAAGAAGCCACGTGGGAAGCGGAAAATGAAATGAAAGAGAAATATCCCCACTTGTTTGAATAAGTCCGGTAGTGGTTTTAAAAGTTTTCATCTCTAAGCAATTACATTGGGGTCAAATTTTGCGCAAGAAAACTTTATTCCCCTAATTACCCTACCATTGTAACTTCTCAAGTAAGATAAATTATGTGCAATTCACGTGATAGTTAAATGATATGCAAGTTTGTGGTGTTAACTGAAATAGGTATAGCATGTTGAAGTAATTGAATTGCATACGACTTGTTGAGGTAACCCAATTATATGCGAGTTGACGGAGTGACTTGTAATGTGTGGAATTGGTTAAACATGTGTTTCGGGGGCTCTCTGACAACTGGATAGACCTATATTCAAAGAAACTCTAGCGAAATTTCCAAAAATTATCGGAGTTAGTGAAAATTTGGGGGTGGGTTTATTTTGTGTTTTTCCTACTCTAGTGATTCCCCAATCCTCATTCGAGGATGAATGATTTTAAGTGGAGAGAATGTAAAGACCCGTAAAATTTCATGGCTAAAAATAATGCCCAAATAGGTCCCCGTGTTGTTATAACTGTAGAAATTCTTAAAACGGACCATTTTGAGTAAAAAGTACCCCGGGACTTAAAAGATCAATTTTTCAAGAGTTGCGATGTTATGCGATCGCATAACAGGTATGCGGACCGCATAGTGGTCGCATACATGGACAATCTACTGTCCAATTTGAGGACAGCTATGCGTCCCAAGATGTGATCGCATTTTGAGAATGTGAACCGCATAGCTGTCGCATTCTTGCACCTCCATTTTTGCGGAGGAGGTTATGCGACGCACTATGCAATCGCATAACAGGTATGCGGATCACATAGTGGTCGCATACCTGGGCAGTCCGGTTTCTTTTTGGCCCATTCGAGGGCCATTTATGCGATAAGAATGCGGACCGCATAGCAAGAATGCGATCGCATTCCTGACCGCATTTCTGCTTCGGGACTTTTAAAATTCTTATATTTTATACCCGAACCCCAGTTCATTAAAACACCTACCCCCTTCCATTCTAACCATTTTCTGAACAAAATAGAGAGAGGGAAGAGAGAGTTCTTGAGAGAGAAGGTTCCATCTTCACCCAAAAAATTGATTCTTCACTATCACTCGGGCTTGGAAGTTATTGAGTAATTGCCATCTTCTTCACTCTAAGAGGTGAGTCCCCACCCCATTTCCTTTTAATTCTCAGGTTTTGGCTAAAAAGGGTGGAACACATAAATTGATTCTTGGAGATAAAAGTCGATACCTTGCATGCATGTAAGTTAAACTCCCTAATCTAGTAAAGGGAAACGAGTTTGGGTAATTATTCACAAAAAAGGAGTTAGCTAATCTAAAGGACCACATAGTATTTGATAAAATGCCCAAATGAGTTCAAGGTTCCTAACTCTATGTTTGAATGTGTCACATTGTAAACTAGATTGACGGCGTTAGAAGTTCTGGTTATTTGAGATAGAAATTAAAGGGGAAATTCCAACTCGAGGTATGTATGGCTAACTTTAATCTTCGTAGAGTCGCCTTGTCGGTGACGAGAATTCGGTATGAGTTTCTGGCTTATGCATATGTGAATCAAATGTTCTGATGTGTTGAGGAGTAAGATTCTGTTCTCTGATTGTCCTAGTTGATTTCCATGCCACCATGCTATATGAGATTGTGAAAAGGTGATTCTTTGTGCTCATTCTATCATGTGCAAAGCTCGTTAAATGTTGAATACATCGGTATGAGAGGATGTGATGCAAAACGAAAGAAATGATAACAAATCAAATTGTTGAATGTATCTAAGGGCTAAATGCTGTGTAGCAGGTAATGGAGGGGAAATGTGGATTTATCTAATAGAGCTATATGTTGATGGTATGCCGTATATGACTCACCGTTTGGTATAGATTACTATGGCCTTGATTTCACATGGTTATTTAGTTGCTACAAATGTATATTCTTGATGATGAAAATCCTTGTGATTGAATTGATTGGTTGATGCTTCTATCGAATGTAATTGTAAGGTGGAATCAGGTTGCACGCCGCAACAGAATTGTAAGGTAGGATCGGGTTGCACACCGCAATAGAATTGTAAGGTGGGATCGGGTTGCACGTCGCAACAGAATTGTAAGGTGGGATCAGGTTGCACGTCACAACATAAGTAATAGGGGTGTAATGTGATTGTGAGATGGGATCGGGTTGCACGCCGCAACAGAAGAAATAAGGGTGGAATATGATTGTAATATGGGATCGTGTTGCACGCCGCAACAGACTAAATAAGGGTGGAATATCATTGTAAGGTGGGATCGGGTTGCGCACCGCAACAGGGGAACAATTAAAATAAGGAAATGTGAAAACCTCATTTGTGATTCTCTGTATCTCTGTGCAATATTTGTTCGGGTTTCTTTAACTGCCTCTTACATGTGTATTGCTTGATTTTACATAGATTAAAGTTTGTCTGTACATACTAGTACTGTTCAATGGTACTAACATCCCTTTTTCCGCGGACGCTATATCTTCTATATGGATGTAGGTGGTTCTATAGCAGGTAGCTCAGTCCGCCGTTAGTGGTGCCTCCTCTTCATTTCATCAGCAGATCTGGTGAGTCCCATTTCCTCTCGGGGCCGTGTGTGGACTATATCATTCTCATTCTCTTATGTTGTAAAAGGTATAGCCGGGGCCTTGTTACTGGCAAGTCTATGTAAACTCCTAGTACTCTTAGAGGCTTTGTAGACACGAGGTGGGTTGTATATATGTATGTATATTTTGGGTAGCATTCGTATACACTCGTGATCGTGGATCGCATTGAAAATGTTGTATGTAACTTGTATGTTTTGGGATTATCAACTGCTAAAATGTTAATGAAGAAATAAACTTATGTTGTAAACCCATGCTCAATCTTTAATTTGCTACTTCCTACAGAATATTGTATCTTATGAACACGGGGTAATGCGTTGGGTAGGAAAGGAAATCCAGGTCCGCTTGACCGGGCTCATCTGGTTAGGCGCCGGTCTCGTCCCTCAGTTTTGGGGCGTGACAAGCCAAGAACATAACACGATTGTTAGATAACCCGTAACCCTGGAATATCATCTCCTACTGATTGTTATAAGAAATTGTTTAAATTTTGTGGTTGATTTCTAATTATTTCATTACTTGATAGTTTTTTAGGTAGTAAATTAGTCAATTATCTACTTTGTGAGAAATCTCTTGAATCGATAAGTTATTTTAGTTTGAATCAGTCAGAAGTTAATCATAAGTTTTCGCTGGAACGATACTCTACTCACTACTCTATTACTTGACGACCACGTATACTTGCATAAGTGTGTTTGGTCGCAATATTAGTACACATTGATAATGCGGGAACCATGGACATGATCTTAAGATGCAAAAGAAGTGAGTCCTTTTTGACATGAGATACATGAGACGCATGATCGAGAGGTTAAAAGACGTTAGCATCAGTTATTGTTGGAAGACGATGAGTTCTGAAAGGGATAGTAACAATTATTTTATTCCATATGTGCCTTGCTCGGCAAAAAGTAAGAGTCAATGAGAAATAGCCAAGTACGTAAAACTAGTTGCCTCCTGGAGTGTAGGGTAAAGTCAGTTTAACTCGAAATGAGATGATTCATGCACCATCAATGTGATGGAGGTTTAAAAAATACACGGTGTTGCATTATGCTCATAAAAATATTTGACATAAGGAGACTATTTCCCAAACCCACGAGGTTGAAAAGGAGGTTGAACACTTGTGAGATTATTATCATTCTGACAGCTTAACCCTTATCGTTAATTGATCCTATATGAGATTACTAGAATACGAAAAATTGTCTTCCAAATCAATACTCTCATGATATGTGCCAAAATATGAAACATTCACCTGGAGTAGGGAGCTGGGAAAAAGGTCGCGATAAGACTACAAAACTTCAACCATACTCGAGTGAAACCATGTAGCTAGGACATCTTAATGTTGGGATTAAATAATTCTTTGGTTAGAGAGGTTCTAATGGTTAATATGAGGATCCGGGGAGAAAGGAAAATAAAACCCCTATCCGCCCAGGGATATGGAATTCTAAGGATAGTAAACCCTCCACACATGACAATTGCATAGTAAATGAAATGGCTCTAGAAGGGGAGTGCTTAAAGATAACAGAACTAAGGGAGGCACTATAGAATAATCATGGAAGATTTGCGAACGCTCATAATGAGTTCGCCATGCATTTTATGACTTGAAAAGTACCCAGATGCTAATGAAGGATGGGAAAAACATGAGAAGTAGTCATGATGCTATGGTAAACCCAAAACTGCACTCAGTCTTGACGGAGAGCCTGTTAAGGATCCTTCTGAGAAAGGAAGTGTTTCAGCAACATATGAAAGGAAGTTGTCTCTCATGGTTATCCAACAAGTATCATGAAATTAGAAAAATGAATTTACTAACTAAGGAACATGGTTAGAACACGTTGTATAGGTGTAAAGAGAGTATGAACATTTTTTATGAGCTCGACTTGATTCTGCTATAATAACTCTCAAACTGCAATTCCAGGCCACGTCATGGGCAATTGCAATACTAGGGACAAAGTGAGCTGCTTACTGCAGAATAATCTAAGTGGACATGAAAGTTATACTAATATGGGCAATCAAAATATCATCCTATGACGGATGTACGAGGATCTCAAATTTCAGAGAAGATTTATGCAGACAAGTGACCCTTTCAGTTGACATGAACATGTATGATAGGTGCTGAAACATGCTCTTATATTACTAGACTATGAAAAGGGTTCATAATCAGCCACATACACAAGAGAGAGAGAGAGAGAGAGAGAGAGAGAGGGAGTCTCAAGAAAGATCTCAACACTAGGATGTCATACATTAGATTCGATGCCATATAGGTAGATATTATGATGATGCATGCATAAGCACGATTGAGCATGTGTTATCTATTTAAATCAGAAGGTCCTATAAGAAATTCATCAGGTATAGTCCTTTGTTGAGAATTTGGGGAGGCAAGTGGGAAGTATTAACCTAGGGTTACAACTCAATTAAAAAAAATCATTATATAACTCAATTCCTCAAGAGGCCGTAAATAGGAGAATTGTGATGAAGTGGCTTCACGAATAATGTGTCTCGTTCAAAGAGTAGGTACATGAAATGATTTGTGATTCAGTTTCTTGTTAGGACCATACTTATGCAGGCTCTTCAATGCAGATGTACATATATGGAAAGGAAAATGATGCGGTGTTTGTAATGATGTACTAAGGAGTGACTTACTTAGTGATTTTAGGTTGATAGGGAAGTACCTTAACTGATGCCCTTTGACCCCACATCCATAACATACATTGGTACCATAGTGACATACCCCCAAATGATATCTCCAACACTACACGCAACGGGGATGAGGTCCACTAAACTGACTCGCCCCACTGACCTGATATTCACCCTTTTTACATAGGTCATAAACATTCCCCTTATCCTTCATGGTGGGAGTAACAATATCAATACCAGTTTGCTGTGTAGGCCTTTGGAATTTCTCAAGCCTACCATCCAAACACGTTCCTTAACATACTTACCACACGACGCTAAATGTTCCTTCCCACATATCAGGAGGACGGGATGGGTGTACCCAACCTAGGGCATTTGTTCTTCTTGTGCCCACTCTTTCCACAACCATAACATATTTCAAGAGTCATCCAACATAAACCCAAGTGGTTCTTCTTACAAATCAAACATTCCGTCTTATTGATACAAACAACTCTTTCGTCTATTAGGTTCTCTCACCACATAATTCGGTGGCACGGTGACATTGATAGGAGCAAGGGAACTTCCCCTAGCAACATGTTCTTTCAATCCCTTCTCGGCGCCTTGAACTCGTGGGTTACTTATCTGGAAAATGAGATATGACGAGGAAATTAGCTTCCTATCTTGAGATCTATTGCATGATCCGGAGTATCAACGAAGGGTGACATTCCTATATGCCCAAGTATCCTTCTAATTATAGACGTGGTCGACAACACACCAATAAGAAGGACTCTACTAGACATGACTCTAAGACATCCTAAGACACTTTAAAACCTTAGGCTATGATACCAAGTCTGCCACACCCTGACCTCGGGGAGCGCGACCGACGCTCAACCGAGATACCCCGATTGAGAAAGACTACTTGATTACTTCTACGCAACCTTACCCATGAACAGTGATACCAAAATATAAGGATTAGCAGCAAGAGATAGATATGAATAGAGTAAAGTGTTTCACATTATTTTCCATTACACAAAGGATATTTATTTATGATTTCCAAAATGTTACAAGTTTCTAGATACGAGGAAAAAAAACATGTTTGCCAAATACCAATACTTCTAGTTCATTACCCAACATCGAACACCGCCCACAACATGTCTACGAAGCCTCTAAGTACAATAAGAGACTAGAATAGAAGTGTCGGCGATAAGGCCTCGGCTATACCTTAAAACATAAAGTACAATATCAAGTGACACTAGGCCCGGAACAGAGTACGGCTCACCAAAACCTGTTGAATAGGAAGCAACTACTAACGAGGATCAAAGCTGCCGGATGATGAACCACCTGCATCCATTGAAGATGCAGCGCCCTCAACAAAAGGGGCGTTAATACATGTGGAATAGGAATAGTATGTGAAGCTAAATGTCCTCTATATAAATAGAATGGAAATATAAGAAGGGGGAAACCATAGAAGCAACAATTAACAATCAATGGTATCCAAGTGCCAAGTTAAAACATAATAATTATCAAAATATGAAAATAATGTTAATTTTTGTTGGGAGATCATTACTACTGATATACTATCGTGTATTAAACACAAATTCCAATCACGACCTGATCGGCTAGGCCGTCTCACCCAAAGACATCCAAACATAATCATAATCACAATCACAATCACCACCATGTGCGTGGCATGGTGTCCGATCATGATCCGATCGGCTAGGTCGTCTCACCATAGTGCCATATAGATTAACATCACCCTCTGCTAGAAATCATCTCATATTAATTAAGGAGAATAATCTCAACACATCAATCTCACCCCATATAGGGGAAACAATCTCAACACATCAATACGGGGATTTACCTACCCTTCCTCGGTGACTAACGGTACTCTAAAAAGCATTTTGTTTTTCATATAAGGGAAATATAAGTACAAAAAAATTCACCTCATAACCTTTCACACCATATATAGCTTCATTTGTACTTTCAACCATTCATGACATCCTTATTTCCTGGCTCTCTTGGCCATATGTATGATTATTCATTCGTGGCACGTTGACCGTATTTCATATTCCACACTTTCATTTATTTACTTTCAAGGGTCATCATCATAAACATCAACATGTAGAATATTCTAGAAATCATAACTTTAAGTTTATTAGTAATGAAGGCTTTAAACAAAATGATTAGTAATCGAAGAATAAGCTAAAATCATAAACGAGTGACACACCATTTATTCTTTACATATTCTTCCCCAAAAGGGCAATACATAATTTCAACTAATGAATATTTAAGAACTCAAAACACATTGGAATTACTTACAAAGCATAACATGGTGATTTACGACTGAAACAGTTGTTCAAATCATAGGCATTAGCTTAAAACAACCACATTTGAACATGACTTGAGTACATATGATATTAGGAAAATCTATTCCAGGAGTCAATTCTGAACAATTGAAAATCAGGCTCATTTCATAATCTTTCACACATCATTTCAATCTATTGGCACTATTGTCCACAAGTATAACTTTCATTCATGGCACGGTGGCCACACCTTATACCTCCAACTCACTCCTTTCACTTTCAAGAATCTTTATAGATTATCAATAATAAGAACATTTGAAATAAAGGCCTTAAGTATATATATATGGCTTTGAGTTTCTTTCCAAGTTAAGCATAATAGACCTTCATTTGAAACAGGAGTTGAATCCATAACATTTCCATGAACAAACAATTCTTGAACACATTCTCGAAGATATCATAATAAGATCGGAACCATTGGAACACGTTTTTAGTATATACATCTTTCAACATATTGCTTAATTGGGATAATCAGATCTATTGGGAAAAATTCGGAACATGGGGATTAGGAACCTGGGCCAACCATACTCGAAGCTTACGGGAACATCATCGAATTAAATTCTAAGAGAGAAGTTTTAGACAATATACCTTGCTCGAGCTTTCCTTAAATTACTACAACGTTCCAACACTTCTAGCAATATAAATCTATAGGAAGATAGTGAAAGACGGATAATAATTAGAAGAATTCTCATGATATAACTCTCTTGGGAAATTTTTCAAACACATATTATGCAAAAATCGACAATAAAACTTTACAATAGTAATCCCTTCCTAGCTCTCTCAACCAACTTCAACAAGTAACTGCCCAAAATAGTTCAAAAACCCCACATACTACCACCTATTGGCACATTCATAGCGTATCTCTAACCCCAAAACATACTTAAACCCATAACAATTGCATGAAGGCTTTAGGACAAGGTCTTACATGGATAGATGATGGCCTAGTGAGTGACTCCCTTGAATATTTAAGAATTGGGGCAAGGATTGATGATCAATGCAATGTTACACCTCGCATTTTCGTACGTTAAAAGCTTCGTCTTCGATTAATTGGCATAGACTTTGGGATGAGATCATCTTGACGTTAACATACTTACGCTATTATATCAAGCGATAAATAAGTTTTATGAAGGATAAAGAGGTACACAAATTAAAGAAAATGAGTTTCATTGAAAGTGGCCAATTTAGGATAAAGTACAGGTCGAGCGATACTACCCGATAATTATCGACTAGTACCATATAAGGTACCATATGACCGTGATAATATGATATATATATATATATATATATATAATGTATAAATTATACATGAAGTATATTAAAAATAAGTAGAATTTTAAGTAATTTGAGATAATTTTTAAATTATGCGGGTATTGATTACTTACCGGGTAACAGGACATTACCCAGTTAACTAATAAGTGGAAAAAACTTAATTAATTTTACTCCAAAGACATGTGGCAGCACTAGCATACCACATGAAGTGACTAAGTAATTAAACATCCTAGGTGGCTATCTATGATGTAATTGAATTAAACAACTAAAAGAATGATTATCCAAAACAAGGCATGTACAAGTATTGATATATTTCAACATGGAACAAATAATGAGAACACATTAACGTTACTCATTCTAAAGGAAAGCATGAAAGCTTACTTTCTTATTTTGAAAGGTTAGAAGCAAATTTTCATAAAAGGAAAACGTTAGAAGAACAGAAGCTCCAACGTCCCGACATTTCAACGCCAAGAATAGAAGCTGATTTTGTTCATCAATTTCAAAATGCAGAGGCTAAATCCGATTTTTGGGTTCTAAGTTCAATCTACGAAGGTTTCCAATGGAATATTATAAGGAGTTTTCCTACTCCACGTATGTTAAGGCCATCCCTTCTTTCTTTGGGCATGTTCCAAATTATACTGAAGAAACGAGCAAACACATAGTTTCCATAAATTAATCTATTCATAGGAATAATAGGGGTGTCTATATTCTTGATTCCTCATGTGTATTATTATTATCTTCTGTTCATGGGTCCCAGAAAAATACATATTTGATAATGTTTATCCGAAAAAAATATTGATTTTATGGCATTCTGAGAAAATCTTATAAACGTATTTCTTATGCATTTCTTGCATGTATACATGTACATTGACCCATGACTCATACGGCGTTATACGCGTATATATGTATTTATATATATGTATATGGGATATGGGAAAGGTTATGGCATTATATATGCACCACCCCCTGATCAGCTGGTATACGTTGATGATTTGCCCACAGTGGCCAAGATGATATGATGGGATGCCCTCAGAGGCTTGATGATGTTATGTACGTACAGACCTATGAATTACATGACATTTATATGCAGGTGCATGACATTATAATTCTTTCAGGATTTGTAAAGATATTCAAATTTACAGATGGGTTTCTTTATTCCATATTTCATCTATGTGTCTTATGTACTGATTTTCATACCTTACATACTCAGTATATTATTCGTACTGATGCCCTATTTACCGGGGCCTACATTTTATGCCCGCATGTGCAGGTAGGCATTATGAGGGCCCCCCTTCTTAGGATCCCTGATCAGTGAGAGTTGGCGTGCTCCACTTAATCTGGAGCTGCTTTTGATTTTGGTACAATACGTTTGTATATAGATATATATGGGTATGACATGGCACAGTCCCATCTTTGTACAATTATGTTTCTCTTAGAGGTCTGTAGACAGTATGTCTAGTTGGATAGTATGTGGCTTTGCCGGCTTCTAGTTTTGAGATGTATATTTGTCTATAATAGCATTGTCGGCTCGTCCTACGTATGTTGTACGTATATGTATGTATGCCTTTTTGTGCAGATTTTCTTCATGTACATTATTCTCGTAATTTAGTATATGTTATTCAGGTTCATATCTTAGACGCATGTTTAGGGGTGTTTGACAGGTAAGACTCAGGCACCCATCGCGGCCCATCGGTTTGGGTCTTGACAAAAGTGGTATGAGAGCAGTTCTGTCCTAGGGTTGTCTACAGACCGTGTCTAGTAGAGTTTTATTTATGGGTGTGTTGTGCACCACACTTATAGACAGGAGGCTACATGACATATAGGATGTTATCCTCTCTTCTTATCTTAGATCATGCGATATAAGAATTCATGTTCCTAACGATGTGTTGCGATGCCTCTGAAGACTACAACCGCTAGCACGGGTCAGAAGGCTACGAATGTGTTAGAAAGAGATATAAGCTATACTATGGAGTCAGACCCATCGTAGATCATGGGTTCTATTGAGGAGGATCCATCCTAGGATCTGTATGAGTCATCCGTTCGAGTTATTTTGACCACTCCGGCAGCAGATGGGGTGAGAGGAGCTCCGGCCGCACTAAGTCCCTTGGTGAACCAAGTTATACTAGTTCTGTTATCACTGCCCGTTTATCAGGGTATGAGGGGAGTAGTGCATGGATTGGCACAACCAGGTTTCCCTCAGGCTCAAAACTATGTCAAGGTATTTGCGGACACCAGCTCTTTTGAGGTTCCAGATAGTCCACAGTCTTGGGAGTCCGTCAATCAAGGTTCATCGGTGTATGTTATGGGATACACAGAGGAAGAACATAGTAGTCGGGCCAAGAGGAGGAAGGTAACTGATAAGGGCATGAAGATTCCACTTCGAAGTGTGTCCGATCGAGGTTCTTATATAGGACGAGGCAAGGACCCTCAACTTCAGTTTTTGGTTGATGAGTTCCACCTCTTCTTGGAATATTACCAAGTTAGGGTTCTAAATGTGTTAAGTTATTTTATGAGGACGTAGGGAGCCCCGTCCCGACTTATATATATTATGGTTATGCCAACTTAGAGGTTTTGCAGACACTATCCCGTATATAGTTTTGGGTATGACATGTCTACGACCTAGTCGACCCCTATGTATATAAACCTTTTTGGTAAATTAGTTATGCAAATATTATTACCTATATATATGGATGTGGCCCGAAATGGCCTTTGATAGATTTGATAATAAAAAAGGATAAGATGTGTGGTGTTCGGTTGGGTAGGACGTGATATTATAATAAGGTATGGATTGATTGGCCTTTAGTTATGCTAACATCAAGTGTAGATCAAATATCGTTTTATTTCAGTTTCCAGGAGAGCATGTTTTAGAATGGAAAAGTAATATTGCATCGCCAAGAGGCAAATTTATCTCCTATATCAAGACAAGGAAGATAATCAGAAAGGGCTATATTTAGCACTGAGTTCGGGTTTTGGAAGTGGAAGTAGAGTTACCAACCATTCAGTCCTTTCTTGTAGTTAATGAGTTTCCCGATGTTTTTTATGATGAGCTTCCGATACTTCCGCCAGAGCGAGAAATTGAGTTTGACATTGACCTACTACCACATACTCATCCAATATCTATTCCCCCCTATTGAATGGCCCCCGCAGAGCTGAAAGAGTGAACAACTAAGGGGCTTGCTTAAAAAAGGTTTTATCAGACCTAGTACATCACCATAGGGAGAACATGTGTTATTTGTGAGGAAGAAAGATGATTCCTTACGGATGTGTATTAATTATAGACAGTTGAATAAGGTGACAATGAAGAATAAGTACCTTGTTCCCGAGGATTGATGATTTATTTGATCACTTGCAAGGTGCCAAGTGTTTTTCAAAGAAAGACTTGAGTTTCGAGTAGCATCAGATAAGGGTTAAGGAGGAAGATATCCCGAAGGTAGCACTCCAGACTAGTTATGAGAACTTCGAGTTTCGTGTTATGTCGTTCGATTGGACCAATCCCCGTAATATTCATGGATTTGATGAACCGTGTGTTCATGCCCTTTTCATATATGTTCATAAATATATTTACTGATGATATATTGGTGTATTCTTGTTCAGAGACGGAGCAAGCAGATGATTTGCGTATTGTGATCGGATTTCTACAAAAGGAGAAGTTGTATGAAAATTTTTCTAAATATGAATTCTGGTTGAATTCTGTGACCTTCCTTAGGCATATCATTTTGGGTGAAGGCTGAATATACAAAAGATTGGGACAGTAAAGACTCGACCTAGACCCACGACACTGACAGAGGTTCATAGCTTCTCCATTTGACAAGTTATTACAGGAAACTTGTGACGGGACTTTCTTCTCTCTTAGCACCTTGACCAAAGTGGTATGTCGTGTTTCGCTTGATGTTCCAGAATAACATAAGGAAATCTATGGTGCAAGCAAGTGGAAGGAAGATTGCGAATAAGTATAAACAGAGATATGTGGGTCGCAAGTTAAAGTATGGTAGAATGACAATGTTTTAGGAAGATAGGAGGAAGGACAAGAAAAAGATGAGTAAAAAGTGGACGTGAATGGATATGTCCTTGGGTTTAAGATCATAAGAGAGCTAATGGATTCTCTAAATCATAAAAAGGATCAGTATAGCCTGAATGAATTCAG
The DNA here is from genome assembly GCA_005239505.1 of Nicotiana paniculata. Taxonomy (NCBI): domain Eukaryota; kingdom Viridiplantae; phylum Streptophyta; class Magnoliopsida; order Solanales; family Solanaceae; genus Nicotiana; species Nicotiana paniculata. The sequence goes on from MDKI01040451.1 coordinate 23,001, forward strand.
AGGAATCTAAGACTAGTAACATTTGGAATAGATGAAATGCTACCCTGGTAGTGGAATAAAGGCGTAACTGTGATAAATAAATGATGAAGTTTAGGCCTTCGAAGAGGGGAATTTCATGAATTGTGATGTATTAGAATACCTATATAAGTGGACTCAGAAGGGACCCAAGTTTTAATGGACCGATGCTTGCGAACAGAGTTCCCAGGCATTGAAGGACAGATTAATTTCAGCACCGGTTCAACTGCTCCTAGAAGGGACCGATGGTTATGTTATCTATTGTGACACTTCAGGCGTTGGATTGGGCCGTGTGCTGATGTAGCATGGTAAGGTTGTAGCTTATGCTTCTAGACAACTAAGAACGCACGAGAAGAACTACCCGACCCACGATTTAGAGTTAGCCCTGGTGAGTCATGCACTAAAGATGTGGAGGCACTAATTGTATGGAATTCATGTTGATATCTATGAGGATCATAAGAGCCTCCAGTATATCTATTGCGCCCCCTTTTTTCCTCGCGGAGATTGGGTTTATGACATTAGTTGGGACAAGTCATTCCTTTTGGGAAACGGGTTTGCATATTTTGAAGAGTCGCCACCTAACGATTTTAATGGTGCATCAGGGCACCTAAGGGGTTCAATTACAACTACGTTACTAACCAGAGATTTGGGTAAGGGCTTGAAATTATCCTAAGGGGAAGGTGTTAGGCAACCCTCAGGATCCACAAGTGTGGTTCCCGGCCAAATGGTTTCATGAATTTGTACAATTAGAAAATAACAAATAAAGGCTCAAATAAGAGGGGATTTAAATCTTAAGCATGAAGATGTTTAGAAAATAGTAAAGAAGATTAGCTTTCGAAAAAGATTGCGAGCTAAGCATATAAAAGGTGTCCTAGGTTTATAAAAATATGGACCACATCAATGCAATACCTTGTAATCACTCCTCGAAGAGGGCTACACGTGGTATTAGCGCACCGTCCATCATATCCATATTCTACCCTTCCCACCCCGTAAGGTTATTAAAAAATGAGTGTTGGTCTCGACCTTTATTGATGCTGTTACCCGTCCCTTCCTGTCAGTCCGGAGGAAATTAGGACTCCTATCCTAAAGGGAGGTGCTAGGCAGACCCTCAGATTTTAAAGGTAAAATTCTAGGGCGACAGATAACAAAATAGGTAGGACTGCAGATAAAGGAAAGCATAGAAAAACAGATAAAGGCTCAAGTATTCCTCCACATACAATACACATAAGCAGCATGTCTCATACACAACTAAGGTCCATATTAATTCAGAATCCTAAAGCATGCTATCTAGGTGATAACACAAAGACAGATTTATTGCATAACTCAAAGAGGAAGTGTTAATATGGCTTGCCTACTGGTTTTAAACATGCTGACAGTTAAACATGATCACAAAGACAGTTCTGATTTTATTTTTTCTAAGTTAATTACCTAAGGCTTGCCTAGGTGTAGGATAACATGCAACAGTTATTCAAATTTGTTAATGACTCTAGGTTGTTTATAGCTAATAACATGCAATTCTAGGTGTTGAATATGTACAAGGACTAATAACCAGTTGCTTAGAACAGGGGACTGTTCTGTATTTAGACTAAGGGCAGTTAAATATATATGATCCTATAGCATAATATCTAATGCAACATGATGCATAATAACTTAAACAAGATTTTTAAATGCACATAGAATCATAGCATTATGCACAATTTCAGGAATAGCATAGGTGACAGATTTTTAATGGTTGTTTACCTAGAACAGGATCTCTGCATGTATAGCATGATGAGACATGATTGCAGTTTGTTTATCCTAGGACAGTACTTCTAGTGAAGTTTCAGAACATGGGCAGAATCACGATAGAAACTTATTTTATCATTTATCCTATAGGCAGTATTTCTAAGAGTAGATGAGATGTTGAATACATATAGATCCTAAGTAGCATGATATCTAATGCCTGGCATGGTGTACCTAAACATGGTTTCTATTGCACATAGAGAGAAAATAAACCTAGAAACATGGTCTCTACCCGTAATTATACTACAGCATGCATATCACCCACCCATTATCACTATCCGACTCCAAAGTTGTTTACAATTAATTATTACAGGCCATTGAATACGAATTAAACAACTGAAATAGAAGGAAAAATAAGAAGTTAACTATAGGGAGCCTACATAATAGGCTCAAGTCTCCAGGTCCTCAAGCCAGGTATTATTTCACAACCTTCTCATAATCCGGGTGTGTCAGAGTTCCCTAAGGACCTCAAGGGCTCCTGGGCAGTGCTCACACCCAAATTTCATAGCCAAAATAAAGTAAGTGCAGTGTGGAATGGCCATCCTCTCTGTGTCAAAGTTTAGAGGGAGCTCAAGGGTCCCAAATCAATGCTCACACAAAAGGGGCAGAACCTAGACTTCTAAGAGTATATGTGAGAGTGCTTTTTGTTTTTGAAAAGGTTTAAGTAAGAAAACAGTTTTGAGAAAGGGTAAGTAATAAAAACAGTTTTTGAAGAGGGAAACTTGATTGGAATAGAAGTCCAACATCACACAAAGGACCAGGTATAGTCCAACAATCACAAGCAGGGTAAGTGGGATTTGAGGGACAAATACAGAGCATGTAAGGGCAAACATGTGGCAAGTAGAAACATATATAGGCATGCAATCAGAAAATCCTACGGGTTTAGAGGATCAGGGGTGCAGTAAAGTACTGGATTACATTCACAAATCAACACTAAACAACTAAGACCATGATCACTAATGTACCAATCATAGGCATGGGTATTCACCTAAGAAACAAGTGTCAAGTATACAGAAACATGCTGGTCATTCACAAGTAAAGCCTAACTTAACATGTGAATGGAGTTCAAGATCCTAGATACATGTTGAATAATAAGTAAAATCAAATTAGAAACACACTGAATTACAACAGTAATAGAAACATGTTGGTTTGAGAACTGAAATCTGAATTAGAACATACCAGTGAAGTGAAGAAAACAGTAACACAAACAGGAAGTAGAAGATGCACAATAGTTAGCCTTGGCTTGCAGCCGGCTAACTTAAGATAGTAGTAGATAACACAGAAGAGAGAGAGAACAGAGAGTTTTTAATTGTGTGTGTGAGAGAGAGAGAGTTGAACAGATTAGTTCGTCTCTGTGTTAAAAAATAAGAGGTCGGGGTCTATATAGCTTTTAAAATAGTAGTCAATAAGGTGTAGATCAAAGTCAGGTAGTAATTAAAGGAATCAAAATCAATTAGTTTAAGTACTTTCTCTAATTAAGGGGTTAACTTTCAAACGGTAAGAACAGGTAACCAATAAGGAAGCAAATCAACATATGATTGGAACATAACAAATAAGGAAATACTTAAAAATAGTGTAAGTATAGAGATGGTAATTAGGCTAGGTTCATAGAGTCCTATTTAAGGAAACAAATGTTGAGAATCAATTGACAGCATAATTAACCAAAAAATAAGGCAAGAGAATATTTTAAAGATTGAAATCAATCGAGAATTGAGGGTACCAATCACAGGGAATCAGGGATTCCGTTAGAAGGCAATATTAACCAAAGGAAAGTATTGCAACTGAACGGAGTAAACATAGCATAAGCAAGAATAGGCAAAGTAGGGTGAGAGAATCACATAAACCAGGGATTTAAGTTAGAACAATAGTAAAATGATTAAAGGAAATAACGGAGTAAACATGATACGGGTAGAGGACACAAAGGTCAGAAACCCTAATGAACAAAATATGGTAAAGTCATAGAAAAGCTCAGAACATTTGTGCGAAACATGTACACATACAGATTAAACGAACCAAAATCATCAAAACAGACACAGAATCCTAAGATTAAGGCAATACCACTTAGGGTTTCCAACATAGTAAGTCAGATGAAGGAAAAGCACAAATAAATCATTCAAACATAGTAGGAATTTTAGAATAATACTTAAAATCAGAAAGAAAATAATTCTTTTTTTCAGAAAGGTGTTAAGAAACCCTAGCTTGAAGATTAAGAGTCATTTTTAAAGAAAACTCGGAATCTTTAAGGAAAATAGCAAAAAATAACTCAGAATACATCCAGATCTGTCATAGATCTAAGAAATCGAGAGCCAATAATTAGGGTTTTAGTGAGATAACCGAAAAAGAGAGAAAATCGGCTCAGAAACCATAGGTTTTGGCCGGAGATGGGAAGATCTTACTCGGACAGGCCAAGGGTTGCCTGAGAAGGCATGAACAGTCATGGGGTGAGGTGAACCGCTTCAGGATCTCCTAAGGACCTCCGGACAGTGCTACCCGGTGTAGGAGGGAGCTATGAGAATGAGAGGGGTCGGGGGTGTTAGTTTAGGTTAATTAAGGCAATTAAAATCTCGGCCATTGATCTAATTTGATCAACGGCTCAGATTGGTTTGGAGTTGGGCCTGGTAGAATTTTAGGTTTGGGCTGGGGTGTTTTAATCAGGTGGGTTTGGGTTTAATTGGGGCTAGAATTTAAATAAAATGTGGCTAGCTGTTAAATACTCAATAAAATGTTAAATGCTTAATTATAATTAGTTAAAATAACTAATAATCAGAAGAATGAGATTGGTGATTAAGAAATAAAATAAAAATGGTTAATCAGTATTTAAAAATATAAATGACCAATTATTGGATAGAAATAGCATAAAATATATGGTTAGGCTATAATTGCAAAATTATTACAATTATAGCCAAAATGTGCCAATTTGACCGATTGTGAAATAAATTGATCTTAAAAAAAGGCAAAAAATAATGTATTAAGTCAAGAGATGTCTTCGAAATCGTTTGTAATGCAATTTATAATCAATTATTAGAAATAAAAAATACTGGATAAATTAGAAATAAATTTATAAAAATATGAGAAAATTATGGAGAAATACCAATTATTATAAAAAGTAATTTTGAAGGTATATATGCAAATTTAAAAATAATTTGAGGAAAAATTCGGTATCTTCAAAAAAAAAAAAATTTACATCAAAGAAGATGGTTGGAGCTACTTAAAGATTATGACGTTGATATTTTATACCATCCGGGAAAGGCGAACGTAGTAGACGACGCCCTCAGCCGTAGATCTATGGGTAGCATGTCGTATTTATAGCTAGAAAATAGGGGAATAGCCCAAGAGGTTCATCAGCTAGCTAGTCTTGGAGTTCAGGTGATGTTGGAATCACTATTCAGGATACAACAACATCCTCTTTAGTAACTGAAGTAAAGGAACGCCATTGCAAGGATCCTGTGCTAGTTCATTATAGGGATACCACTATTCAAAATAAGAAGACACCGTTTGAAATTACAGAAGATGGAGTCCTCAGATATCAAGGGCGATTATGTGTGCCTAATATTGCAGGGATGCGTCGGCAGGTTATGTGAGAAATTCACTATTCCTGTTATTCTATCCATCTAGGAGCGACAAAGATGTATCATGATATCAGGGAAGTATATTGGTGGGATGTAATGAAAAATGATATAGCATAATTTGTTGCTCAGTGTCCTAACTGTCAACAGGTTAAGATTGAGCATCAAAAACCCTTTGGATTATTGCAAGCAATGGAGATTCCGACTTGGAAATAGGAAATAGTCAATATGGGTTTCATCGTAGGCTTACCTCCTACCCAGCGTAAGTTCGATTCGACATGGGTGATTGTTGATAGGCTTACAAAGTCAGCCCATTTTCTTCCCGTTAGAACTACATATTCCTCCAAGGATTATGCAAGGCTTTATATTAAGGAGATAGTACGACTGCATGGTGTCCCTGTATCTATTATCTCGGATAAAGGAGCTAAATTTACAGCTAACCTCTGGAGGTCCTACCAAAAATGGATTGGGGACTCAAGTAAGTCTTAGTACAATATTTCATCCCCAAACAGACGGACAAGCTGAGCGTACTATTCAGACACTGGAAGATATGCTACGAGGTTGTGTGAACTTCAAAGGTAGCTGGGATGATCATCTGCCACTTATTGAGTTCGCATATAATAATAGTTACCATTCCAGTATTCAGATGGCTCCATACGAATCTCTTTATGGATGAAAGTGTAGGTCGCCTATAGGGTGGTTCGGTGTTGGAGAATCTGGATTACATGGGCTAGTCCTATTTCAGCAAGCCATAGAAAAAGTGAAGCTTATCCGGGATTAACTATTGACAACTCAGAGTCGTCAGAAGTCATATTCTGACGTGCGGCGACGAGATTTAGAGTTCGGGGTTGATGACTGGGTATTCTTAAAGGTGTCACCTATGAAGGGTGTGATGAGGTTTGGCAAGAAAGGAAAACTTAGCCCACGATATATTGGGCCTTATAGGATAAATCGTAAAGTGGGCCAAGTAGCTTATGAGTTAGAATTGCCCTCAGAATTGGATTATGTCCATCCGGTTTTTCACGTATCTATGTTACGGAATGCATTGGAAATCCTATCCGAGTAGTGCCCACTGATGATGTACAGATTACAGAGGACTTGTCATACGAGGAAATTCCGGTTGCCATCCTACACCGACAAATCCGCAAGCTACGGAATAAGGAGGTAGCCTCCGTGAAAGTGCTTTAGAGGAACAAAAATATGGAAAAAGGAATGAATTGGGAGGCCGAGGAAGACATGAAGTCTAGATATCCCTACTTATTTCCTCCTCCAAAGAAGGGTTTGACTGAGACGTCATAACCATAAGATACGTGTATAAATTCTTATGTTGGTTATTGTCGTTGGTCGTGTGAGGCCATGGTCGTTAATCATAATTGTGGTCCTGTGTGGCGTTGGGTTATTAAGCTTCTACGGGGAGAGTTGGTAGTAGTGTTGTTATAAGGGCAACCCTGCCAAAGTTATATACATCACGGGGAGTTGAACATTCGAGGACAAATGTTCTGAGGGGGGAAGAATGTTACACCTCGCGTTTTCGGACGTTAAAAGCTTCGTCTTTAGTTAATTGGCGTAGACTCGGGAATGGGATAATATTGACGTTAACGTACTTACGCTATTTATAACAAGAGATAAATGAGCGTTATGAAGGATAAAGGGGTACACAAATTAAAGAAAACGAGTTTTGTTGAAAGTGGCCAATTTGGGATAAAGTACGGGTCGAGCGATACTACCCGATAATTATGGACTAGTACCATACAAGGTACCATATGGCCGTGATAATGCATAAAGTATATATGAAGTATATTAAAAATAAGTAGAAATTTAAGTAATTTGAGATAATTTTTAAATTATGCGGGTAATTGATTAATTATCGGGTAACATGACATTGCCCAGTTAACTAATATATGGATAAAACTTAATTAATTATGCTCCAAAGACATGTGGCAGCACTGGCTTACCACATGAAGTAACTAAGTAATTAAACATCCTAGGTGGCTATCTATGAATTCATTAATTAAACAACTAAAAGAATAATTATCCAAAACAAGACATGTACAAGTCTTGATATATTTCAACATGGAACAAATAATGAGAACACATTAACGTTACTCGTTCTAAAGGAAAGCAAGAAAGCTTAATTTCTTAGTTTGAAAGGTTAGAAGCTAATTTTCATAAAAGGAAAACGTTAGAAGAACATAAGCTCCAATGTCCAAGCACTTCAACGCCAAGAACAGAAGCTGATTTCGTTCATCAGTTTCAAAACGCAGAAGCTTAATCCGATTTTTGGGTTCTAAGTTCAATCTACGAAGGTTTCCAACGGAATATTATACGGAATTTTTCCACTGCAGATATGTTAAGGCCATCCCTTATTTCTTTTGGCATGGTCCAAACCATACTGAAAAAACGAGCAAACACACAATTTTCCTAAATTACTCTATTCATAGGAATACTAGGGGTGTCTATATTCTTGATTCCTCATGTGTATTATTATTATCTTCTGTTCATGGGTCCCAGAAAAATACATATTTGATAATGTTTATCCGAAAAAAATATTGATTTTATGGCATTCTGAGAAAATCTTATTAACGTATTTCTTATGCATTTCTTGCATTTATACATGTACATTGACCCATGACTCATACGGCGTTATACGCGTATATATGTATTTATATATATGTATATGGGATATGGGAAAGGTTATGGCATTATATATGCACCACCCCCTGATCAGCTGGTATACGTTGATGATTTGCCCACAGTGGCCAAGATGATATGATGGGATGCCCTCAGAGGCTTGATGATGTTATGTACGTACAGACCTATGAATTACATGACATTTATATGCAGGTGCATGACATTATAATTCTTTCAGGATTTGTAAAGATATTCAAATTTACAGATGGGTTTCTTTATTCCATATTTCATCTATGTGTCTTATGTACTGATTTTCATGCCTTACATACTCAGTACATTATTCGTACTGACACCCTATTTTCCGGGGCCTTCGTTTCATGCCCGCAGGTGCAAGTAGGCAAACTGACAGTCCCCCTGCTTAGGATCCCTGATCAGCGATAGTTGGCGTGCTCCACTTAATCCGGAGCTACTTTTGATTTTGGTATGATACGTTTGTATATAGATATATATGGGTACGACGTGGCTCAGTCCCATATTTGTACAATTATGTTTCTATTAGAGGTCTGTAGACAGTATGTCTAGTTGGATAGTATGTGGCCTTGCCGGCTTCCAATTTTGAGATGTATAGTTGTCTATAGCAGCCTTGTCGGCTCGTCCTACGTATGCCTTTTTGTGAAGATATCCTTCATGTACATTATTCTCGTAATTCAGCAGATGTTATTCAGGTTCATATCTTAGACGCATGTTTAAGGGTGTTTGACAGGTAAGACTCAGGCACCCCTCGCGGCCCATCGGTTTGGGTCGTGACATGCACTTAGGATCCTTCCTCTCTCTCTCTCTCTCTAAAGCACTCCCCTCTCTCTAAAATATTTGTTTAACCTGGTCATAATAATCCCAAAGTAATTTTATAAGAAATGGGGTCGTGTTATAAAAATATAAAAAGGACCCTACAAACTCAACTCTACAGTCGCAAAGTGGACCACATAACAACTCTGTCCACACAAATCGACATCTGAATGGGTCAAAACTCACCAAAATCAACTCAAAAGTATCAAATAACGACAAAGGAAACAAAGCCAATCGATAAAGGTCAAATCTTGAACCAAAAGCTCAAACCCAGGCCAACCCTTGGAACCCAACAAAACTCACAAATTTTGACAACCCATTAAATTACGAGTCCAGCAATACTAATTTCACTCAACCCCGACTCTGAATCAATGTTCAAAACAAAATTAGTCAACTTTGGAATGTTTAGAGAACAACCCTAATTTCTCTTTTGAAATCATCAATCAAATGAAAAATCGAAGATAGAATCATGAAATATAATCAAAACCGAGTAGAAAATACTTATCCAATCCATGTGGTGAAAATCCTCTGCAAAACCGTCCAAAACCGAGATACAAATCAACAAATGAGATAAAATTAATAAACCCTCTAATAAATAGAAGTTTGTTAGCATTTTTGTATATGCAAAAAATAGGCCGCTTCGGCAACGTCGCTTCTGCGAGTCAAAACCCGCTTATGTGGATACCACTAAGAATCCGCCCTCTCGCACTTGCAGACAACTTCCCTCTTCTATTACATCACAGGTGTGATGTACCTTTCGCTTCTGCGATGCACTCGCGGAGCATGCCTTCCCGCTCATGCGCATCTTCGCCCGCATCTGCACTTCTACAGATGCGTAAATCCTCCGTATCTGCGACATCATGGCCCGACATAAATTTTTGCATCTACGCCTCCTCTTCCGATTTTGAAAAGCCGCACCTATGCCAAAAAATTCGCAGGTGCGATGACACCAGATCCTGCCCAACCGGCCATCACCAATATGACTCAAAATGGTCTGAAACCTGTCTGAAACTCACCTGAGCCACTCTAGACCCCATATGGTCATACCAACAAGTCCCATAACTTAATGCGGACCTACTCGATGCCTCAAATAATACATAACAACATCAAAACCTTGAATCATACCTAAAATAAACTTTATGAACTTTTCAACTTCCAAAACTCATGTCGAACCATATCAAACCAACTCAGAATGACCTCAAAATTTGCACCCAAATCCCAAATGACATAAAGAACCTATTCCAACTCCCAGAAAAAAATCTGAACTCGATCTCATCAAAAATCAACTCTCGGTCAAACTTGTAACATTTCAAACATTCAAATTACCAACTTTCGCCAAATAGTGCCAAAAACTTTCTCGAAACATCCAATTGCAAATTCGGGCATACAGCCAAGTCAAAAAATAACTATACGGCCTAACAGAATCGTCAAAACTCCGATCTGAGGTCAAATACACAAAAGTCAAACTTGGTTAACTCTTTCAACTTAAAACTTCTAAAATGAGAATCATTCTTCCAAATAAATTTCGAATCAGTCAAAAACTAAAATCGACAATTCATGCAAGTCATAGTACATCATATGAAGATACATGTTCCCTCAAACCATCAAAGAGAAAGAAAATGTTTAAAACTACCAGTCGATTCATTACACATATGTAGATATCGTAACTCATGCTTCTAATTTATATAGTTGTTGTTGACAATTATCATGTCTTTGTGCGAGGATTGAAGTAATTGATATCTGATTTGATTCCCTATATATTTGAAGCATGTCCAAATTTCTTTATGAACTGTGTATCTAGTTCTCATATCTTTTTTGAAATCATGTCTTATCTAGTATCAGATTCATAATGTCTGTTAATTAGTGTCAATGTCGACTTCTCGCTGCCACTTCTTTGAGGCTAGAATTGATACTTACTCAGTACCGAGATTTTTTACTCATACTACACTTCTGCACATTTTTTGTGCAGGTTTTGAGGCAGGCATATGTGGTACCATCTAGCTGAGTAGGAGTGTTTGTTAGAGACTTTGTGGTAAGCTTCCCTACTTCTGTAATCTCGGAGTCTAGGAAACAGAATATGATAAAGTGGGTAAAAGTCCTGAAATCACAACTTAAATATTCTACCTAGTGACGTTTATAACGATCGCGCCATAGCCTCCGCAGTTGCGAAGGATAAAGATTTCCTAACTCAAAGCTCTTCTACACAAATGCGAAGGCACACCCGTGAACATGACCCATGCTTATCTAGCCCTACGCAAATGCAGCCCACACCCATGAACGCAAAGAAAATCCTCACGCCTGACCACAAACCTACACGAACACGACTCCTACATGAAAATACGAAGCAACAGACCTCAACCCTCCGTGAATGAGACTGTGCTCTTGCGAATGAAAAGGGTAAACCATGACCTAACAATTCCTCTACTCTACGATAGTGAGCATCTCACCATAATCATGAATAAGCCTCTACGCACGGGAAACCCGCAGCTAAAAAATAAGAACTGATCTAAAACTACCCCGAATCACACTCGAGCACCTAGGACCCCGTCCAATCATGCCAACAAGTCACAATACCAAGCTTGTCCAAGGGATCAAAACACCACGAATCACATCAAACCAATAATCCACAATCAAGATCACTCTCTTAAAATCAAGAACTTCTAACTTGAAGCCAAGTGTCCGATTCAAGCCTAACTAATATGCATTCCAACCAAACTTTTCACACAAGTTCCAATGAATCAATTTACCTATACTATGTTTTGGAAACACAATCTGAATCTGAAATCATCAAAGTCAATCCCAATCAAACTTATGAACTCTCAACTCCTACAAATTGCCAACTTTCGTTAAATAGAGCCAAAACATCCTACGATCCTACAAATCTAATTTCAAATATACGCCTGCATAAAAAATCACCATACAAACCTATTGGAACTATCAAAGAACTAATCTAAGGTTGTTTTACACAAAACTCAAATCTTGGTCAACTCTTACAACTTATGCTTCCAAAATGAGACCAAGTGTCTCAATTTACTCTCAAACCTTCCCGTAGCCAAAACAATCCATCCCTGCAAGTCACTAAACCACCAACACACATATAAAAGCATCAAATAGGGAAACATGGCTCAAATATACAAAATGACTGACTGGATCGTTATATTCTCCACGCCAAACTGACCTTCGACCTCAAATGACTTTAGAAACTTAATTGAAATGCCAAAAAAGATGAGGATATAAGATCCGCATATCATGCTTGGTCACTCAAGTCGCCTCCTTGAACGTTTGACCTCTTATGTAGATAGGAAGGCTCATGATATGGCTTTCACGGAGGGTTAGAGGGTTATTCTCAGAGTTTTGCCTATGAAGTGCATGATGAGGTTTGGGAAGAAGGGAAAGTTGAGCTCTCGAGACATTTGTCTACTTGGAGTTTTGGATAAACTGGGTAAGGTGGCTTACAGGCTTGTCAGAAGTTCATCAGGTAATTCCATGTTTTGGAAGTACCATGAGGATCAATCACATGTGTTATCTTTAAGTTTGGTGTAGTTGGATGAGAACTTGGATTACGAGAAGGAACTTGGCTATGAAGCCACTCCGGAATCAACTTCACCTTCTTGAAAGCATCACAAAGTATGTCGGTGCCCAATAACCTAGCCTCCCAAGGCTCAGACCAACCAACCAGAGAATGACATCTCCTACCATATAAGGCATCATACGGAGCCATCTGGATACTAGGTTGGTTGCTATTGTTGTAGGAAAATTGTGCTAAAGATAGGAACTGGTCCCACTGACCCCCAAAATAAATAAAATAGTCTCTCAACATATCCTCCAAGATATGAATGGTTCGCTTGGACTGCCCATCCATCTAAGGGTGAAACGAAATACTCAACTCCACCTCTTTCCCAACTTACGCTGAACAGATCTCCAAAGGTGCGATGTAATTTGAGTGCCTTGATCGGAGATGATAGACAAAGGCACACCAGGCAAGCAACCAATCTCACTAAGATAGATCCGACCCAACTGTTCAGAAGTGTAGGAAGTCATGATCAGAATAAAATGTGTGGACTTGGTCAGTATGTCCACAATAACCCAAACAACATCAAATATCCTCAAGGTCCGTGGAGATCTTACCATAAAATCCATGATGATACAATCCCACATCCATTCTGGTATATCTAACCTCTACAGTAAAACATATGGACTATGATGCTTATACTTGACTTGCTGACTAGGAAATAGGCCCAACAATGTCCTTCTTCACCCTTCTATACCAATAATGTCGTTTCAAATCATGATACGTATTTGTAGTACATGGGTTAATAGAATACCGTGATCTATGAGCCTCCTCAAGAATAAACTCCCTCATGCCATCTACATTAGGAACATAGATCCGGCTCGGAAGCCTCAATACCCCATCATCACTAAGAGTTTACTCCTTGGCTCCACCTCGCTGCACCATGATCTTGAGGACAAGAAGGTGGGGTTCATCATATTGACGAGACTTAATGCTCTCAAATAAGGAAAATTGTGATACAACACAGTCAAGAACCACGCTAGGATTCGAAATATCCTATCTCACGAATCTGTTGGTCGTCAAATCCAGAACATCCATAGCTAAAGGCCTCTCCATAGCTTTAATGAATGCCAACCCCCCATAATCTCAACATTCATCTCAAAGCATCTGCTACCACATTGGCCTTCCCCAGATGATAAAAAATGCTAATAACATAGTCCTTCAATTTCAACAATCTTTGCTACCCTAAATTAAAATCTTTCTTTTTAAACAGATACTGGAGAGTTTGATGATTCGTATACAACTTACAAGACATGCTATATAAGTAATGCCTCACAATCTTTAGCGCGTGTATGATAGATGCTAACTCTATATCAGGCACCAAATAGTGGATTCAACTGGCGCAACAGATAGGAAATCACCCTACCATCCTGCATCAACAAATATGCAAGACCGACCCGTGAAGCATCACAATAAGCTGTGTACAACCCCGATCCTAAAGGCAACACAAAACTAGAGCCTTAGTGTAAGGTCCCGTAAAATTTTACCTAGAAACTTGGAAGTTCAGACTTTTTGGATTAAATAGTACGCAACTAAGCTAAAGGAAAATGCTTTGCAGAAGTGTGCATTTCTACGGCCAATATGCGGCCGCATAATCACTCTGCAGACTGCATATTGGCCGCAGAGTCAAGCAAAAAATCTGGCCAATTTTGAGGTTAATTTTGCAGCCAATTACGCGTCCGTATAATCATTTTACGGGCCGCATATTGGTCGCATAATCGTTCTTGGGAGTTTGCGAAGGGAGGTTCTACGGTGCATTATGTGATCACAGAACAAGTATGCGGACCGCATACTAGTCGTAGACCAGGGCGGAAAACTCAAGCCCCTGAGGGCTACTTTTTCGGTCACTTTGTGGGCCAAATAACCATTATGCGGTCGCATATGTGATCACAGATCCGTTTCGGGGATCAAAATTCCTAAATTTTAACCTGGTCTCATGTCGTTAAAACACATACTATGTTTCATTTTAAACATATTTTCTGAGGCTTAGAGTGAGAGAGAGAATTTCTAAAGTGAGAGAGTGACCTCCATCTACTTACCCATCAATCCTTGAATGAAACCTTGAAGAATTGTCAAGTGAAGCTCCCCAACGTAAGGAAAGCTTTGTTGAGGTATGTATGGCTAAAACCCCCTCTTCTTAGAAATTGAACCCCCACGGTGTCCCTACAATTGGTGTAAGTTTCAACCTTGATTAATGTAGAAAAATGATATTCCAAACGTGTTTGTGTTGTAAGAACTTATGTGCAATATGTGTTTGAATTCTCCCATTATGCTATCTTGTCACTTGATGATGTATTGAAGGTATGGAATATGTGTTAAATTGCCAAAGAATGTGAAAGCATCTATATGCCCACGATTCATAATTTCTCTTGTGTACTTAATATATTGAATTGAAAGGCTTGTTTGAGAAAATTGATAATAATAAGAAATATGGGAAAAGAACTCGAATTATGAAATGCAGCCAAGTGACAAGTGTGATATAAAAATTGTGGCCACTAGTGTCAAAGAAATTAAAATATATGTGGGGAGTATGGAACGAGATGATTGATGGAAAATGGAAATATCTTGAGTGAGACGGCCTAGCCGATCGGCCCGTGATCGGACGCCATACCGCACACATGGTGGTATTGTGCTGGAAATTGAAACCAGAATTGAGACGGGAATTGAGATTGTGGAAAAATGTCTCCAAGGAGATGACCTAGCCGAGCGGGTCATGATCGGACTCCGTATAAGAGTACGGTGGTATTGTGAATAATGAGGTATCAATGCTAATAATGGCCCAAATCAAATCTATAGGAATTTCACTTGAAAGCTTATGTGATCCTTAATTTGATGATGTGGTGTTGTCTAAGGTTTTCATCGATTTCATGATTATTTTCTTCTTGTATTATTGATCTTTCTATTGAGACGGTGTTTAGCTATGCATAATAGTACTATTCGATATTACTAACATCCCTTTTGCCGGGGGCGCTACATCTTTGAATGGATGTAGGTGGTTCCATAGCAAACAGTGTCGATCGCAGATAGTGGTGCATCCTCCTCTCAGCAGTCTTGGTGAGACCCCATTTTTTCCAGGGGTCATGTAGTTTTTCTCTTGTTATAAGTTACCACTTTTTGAGGTATAGCCGAGACCTTGTTGTCGGCATCATCACATCTGTCTTTTGTATCTTTAGAGGCTCCATAAACGTTTTTATGGGTTGTGTATGGGTATTGGAAGGGTCACTGGATTATGTTGTATTTTAAAATCTTGTCTCACTAAATTGTAAATTGTATGTATTTTTGGGAACTTAACTATGGTGCAATGAATATAATGTAAAATGAACTGGAAATACTTATGAATATGATCTCTCCCCTATCAAACTGATGGTGACGCGTCCCCTTTTGGATCATGGACGAGTCAGGTAGGAAAGGTCTAGTAGGCTTGCTTGACCGGGTTCACTCGGTCGAGCACCACTCATGCTCCCCGAGTTTGGGGCGTGACACTTAGTCAAAGCAGTCTTGAGCTTCTAAACACTCTCCACCCACTCGTTAGACCATCTGAAAGGAGCGCGCTTCTGAGTCACCTTATTCAATGGGGCTTCGATATAGGAAAAACCCTATACAAAGCGGCGATAATACCCATCCAAGCCTAAGAAACTCGTAATCTAAGTAGCGGTAAAAGTTCTGAGCCAACTCAGAACTGCTTCAATCTTTTTCGGATCCATCTTGATCCCATCACTAGACACCACGTGGCCCATGAATGCCACCTAGTCTAGCCAAAACTCACACTTGGAGAACTTAGCATATATTCTCACCCCTCAAAATTTAGAGCATAATTCGCAAATGATGTTCGTGCTCCTCAGCACTATGGGAATGTATAACGATATCATCAACGAACACAATGAAAAATTAAACCAAATAAGCATGCAACACATTTTTCATCAAATCCATGAAGGTTGTTGGGTCATTAGTCAAACTAAATGGCATCACAAAAAACTCTTAATGTCCATAACGTTTCCTGAAATTCGTCTTATGGAAGTCCATAACGGTTACCTTGTTCAATTTTCTATAGTCAATACACATCCTCATGGACCCATCTTTCTGTTTACAAAAAAAATTTTGGTGCACCCCACAATGATATACACCTGATGAACCCCTTATCTAGTAACTCTTAATAATGTTCTTTCAATTTCTTCAACTCTGTTGCAGCCATATGATACGATGGAATAGATTGAGCAGAGTGCTCGCTGCCAAGTAAATAAAAAAATCAATATCCCTATCGAGTGGCTTGTCTTGTAGGTTTGCTAGAAACACATTTAGAAACTCCCTCATTACCGAAACTGACTCAACAGAAGGAGTATCAGCACTGTCTTCTATAACAAAGGCTAGGTACGCCAAAACCCCCTTCTCAACCATCCACTGAGCTTTCAATAATGAAACCACCATACTAGAAGTATGCCTAATAAAACCTCTCCATTCATGTAAGTCCTTGCAAAAGTTCACCAAGGATTTAAGTTTTTTCCAGTGCCAAGTTCAAGCCAATATGTTTGGAAGGTGGTACAGATTTGTGTATGTACAATGCATCGCATAGTGGGTGGAAGTTTTCGTCAGAGAGGGTGATTATGAAATCGGTCATACGGACCTCGAATCGGTTTCACTGACCGTAGAATTATCGCAGATTTGGACAAAACCAAACTAAATTTGAGGGTTATACCACAGTGGTTTATGCATACCGTATAGCTGTTTCACATGCTGCATATCCATCACATAATTGGTAGGGCCACTTGGGAAATGTTTGAAGAAAATTTTGCGATCCTGTGTGCGGACCTCAGAACTATTATGCAGACTGCAGATCCGTTGTAAAACTTTCAAGTTCCAACTCAAAATTTGGGGACAATTTTATGGTCCATTTTGGGGACCACGGAGGACTTTCAAAGTCCATTCTGTTATCGCAAACCTGCATCCATGGGGTATTTTTGAATTTTCTAACTCAATCCTATTTTTATAAAAGGGGATAAATGGTTATTTAGAGGGTAAATCACACGGGTTTGACAAACGAACACTATAGAGAGAGGGGGGAAGGAGGATTACCATTCCTCAACTACAACGTTCTTGCTCAAATAATAAGGATTCACGGAAGAATCATACAAGACTTTCTACTAATAAGGTAAAACTTTATCTCTAGCTCACATGCAATGTTAAATAATGACACAATGGGTAGTATCTTATGGTTAGAACTTATAGGGTGGTGAGAGGAACCCATACGCTCTCAATCTTGAAAATTTGATGTTTGTGAAGAATAGGAAAATGTGATTGATGGATTAGGAGAAAATTGTTGAGAATGCATGTGCTAATGGAGATTGTTGGTTGCATAAGTGTTGTCTTAGTATGGTTATTGATGTAGAAATAAGTTGTAGGATGAAGGAATTACTTTATACGAGGTTGTAGACAAATGTGCATGTTAGATAATTTCAATATGCCTAAAATTTAAAATATGAAAACTCTAGCTAATGTTGGTACAGTTGAACTTTTGTAATGTATATTGAAGTATCCCAAGTAGGGGAATGTATTAGGGATCATAAGGAAGATCGATTAAGGTATGTACGTCTAAACTCTCTCCCATCAGATTGCTTATAAGGAATTTCTTGTTCTCTTCCAATTCATGCTTTCATAACTTCACGATTTCCTTCTCCTTAGCCTATACTTGCGAGGGACAAGTGGATATATGCTATCTGTATCTCTTCACATGTTAAATTCCACATACCATGGTGTCTCCATTATGATAATGTAATAGAGGTTCAAGCTTAGAAATAAGCATGAAATTGAAAGTAAGGCATTCCAATTAGGGGTGGGCATAAAATCCGAAAAACCGAATTCCGAACCGAACCGAATTAATTCGGTATTTCGGTTTTCGGTATTTCGGTATTTCGGTCTAATTCGGTACAGAAATTTTGGTATTTCGGTATTTCGGTTCGGTACACGGTATTGGATTTTTGATATTTCGGTATTTCGGTAAATACCGAAATACCGAATTTTTTTTTTTTTTTTTTTTTTACGATTTGTTTTTTAAGCGATCCGCTAGGCATGAAGCTCTTTGTTTTTAAATTCTATTGATATCAATTGTCCATACTTCGATTTGTAATTCATGATTCTCACTTTGGCTTTCACATTTCTCTTTATATTTTCAATCTCACGATATGTTAAAACTTGACAAAATGAGAAAACATCGGATTCAAGTTTCTACAGTCTAATGATACTGACAAAAATCTGATACAAAGAGATGGAATCCATTAAAGTCCTTGTTCCTTTTCATCTCCAAATCTCCTATATAACAGGAATTTAAAAATAAAAAGGAAGTCTCGGGAAGGTCGATTTGGAAAGATTACCAAAATATTGGTTGCATAGTACCATATTTCTTTAGGAAATTATATTGTGCTTCTCTATCTTTGGAGTAAGAGTGCGAGTCTGCGAGACACGATTATGCTTGTGTTACGTGTAACATGAGAAAAGATTATTTTGCTTCAAACTTGCATCTCTCTGTACTCTGTAGCAATTATATATTTTACAGATTTATAATTAGCAAAATAATGATTTTGTTTCATACTTTTTGCCTTATTTTTTTTACATATTTGTTATCTGCAATCTATTTTTGGTGTTGTCTTTATATATTTTCAACCCGAAAAGCTACAGATTTGAATAGACAAAAGCTTTATAACATAGATTTGGTTTAAACCGAAACCGAACCGAAACCGTACCGAACCAAAATAAGAAATACCGAACCGTACCGAAATATTTTGGTACGGTATTTGGTATACACAATTGATAAACCGAATACCGAAATACCGAACCGAAATTCTTAAATACCGAACCGAAGTACCGAATGCCCACCCCTAACTTAAATAGCCGCCATAAAAATAAACTTCAAATGCATTTATTATATATAATGAGTGTATATTGACTAGGGATTGTAAATATTTTTGACTGAACGACCAAATGTGTTAAAAGACCAAAATAGTTTACAGCGCAACTAAAGCTCATAAATTTGTTAGGCCTTTGAAGCCCACAATTATTTTCTTATGCAAGACCAAAAAGTGGAATAGTTTGGTGATACTCCTCTACCAAGAATTCAAAAATAGCTTATAAATGATCATTGAAAAATAGTTACAATTTCAAAAATAATTAAAATTAAGTCACTTTCATGTAAGATAAATCTGGAGGAAAATACTATTTAAAACTTAGAAAATATTCTAGCATAATATATTGAAATTCCATTATAATATACTGATCTAACATAATATGCTGTAAGTTAATACACATATACTCCAATATCGAGTATATTATGCTGGAATTTTCCGCATCCACAAGTGCACCAATATATTACCCTATAACTTTTCGGGTAACAGCAAATTTACAAAAGCATATTATTTTTCAATTATTAGTCCCAAAACGGGACAGATCCTCTTCTACTCTCATCTATTGTAATTGTACAACACTGTCATCATCTTAACGTCGTGAATTTTCTCTCTCTCACACTTTACTCCCACAAACACAAAATCTTTATTCCTGTATTCCTTGTTTTGGCCTTTTGTTTGTCATAAAGAATCAAACCCCTATTACCCTTTTTAAAACCTCAAATGCACTCCATAATTCAGAGCTGAATAGCGAGATATATATATATATATATATATATATATATAATACATCCGTGTAGGGATGGCGAGGATAATGCCAATGGCGGCATCCTCAATTAGGCCTTCACTCTCATCCCTCAGGTTTTGTCGCTTCTGTGTTTCTCACAGTTCTTCCCGCAAGTTTGCTTCTTTCCATCTCGGCACTGGTAAATTCCTCTTCCTTTCCCCTCAATTTCAAACCCCTTTTGTTTTTTTGGTTCAAAATTTACAAATCATGACCAATTCGTTTCACATGTGTATAAGTGTTCAGTACAGAGTGTGTGAAGCGTTTCTGTCATCTGCATTTGAATTGTAATCTGATAGTCTTTGTGATTATCTGAGTTGTAATGCTACTTCTAACTAGAAGTTTCTGTGTTTGGTGATAGAATTATCTATACCACAAATAGCCAGAGAACTTTCTTATATGATGGTTTTTGACCAATGTTAATTTGGGTTATGTGTTATATTGCTAATAGTGGAAGATAATTTGAATGTTGAAAAGTTAATTTGATAGATAAACCATTGCAGCACTTTTAAATTTTTGAATAATTAAGTGAATCTGAATTCTTTGTTCAGGATCATTTTAATAATAATAAGTTTGAACATGTTTTACCGAGAAGGTGTCTATTGTTCGAGTCCGTATAGCCCTATAAAAATGCAAAATAAAAAAAATTGTATAATTTATATTTCTTCATTATTATTTCTTGCTTGTAACTAAGTGAAATCCAATTATTCCTATAAGCTTACTCACGGAAATGTTTAAGCAGATGAAAGAAAAAACACATATCAACGGATCCAATCAATATTGATTATTTCAATTGCGTACCGAACTTGTGAAAAGCATGATTTAAGATACACACGGACAAAAGTAGCTTACTTAGGTTGCATATATAAGAATAGGAATCGAATCCACAACTATTGTTATTGAATCCGTTGTTCTCACCTTAAAAGCTGGGTAAGACAAGGGGGGACTTTGAACTGTTAAGAGGTGCCTAGCGCTTTCATCAATATGAAAGAGGAAGCTTCCGGGCTGCACAATTCTGAAAGTTGTACTCAATAATATATTTGTGGAATGGTACCGAAACATTTTGAACATCTCAAAATGAAAAGTCTGTTATATAAAATGGAAAAGCAGGAGAGAAGTTTATGAAAACGAACAGGAACTATCAGTTAATACTAGTGGTCGCCTAATAGATTAAGGCAATATTTTGACTGACATAAAAGCATCTATCTCTCTTCTTTGATGCTGAATTTACCTCTTCTTTACAAGTATCGCCGCTCGTCATGAAGCAAAGATCTGGTTATTTTCATTGAAAACGAGGGCGGAATTTACCTAGATCACTCTTTTGTCCAATTAAGTGGTGAACTTTATTAAATAATTTCATTTGTATGCTTTCTAGTTTAGAATATCAAGATTATGGTCATATACTTTATGCAGTTCTTTTGCCGTAATATATATAGTAAATGTAGTACACTTGTCAAAGTCTCGTTTAAATTGACAAGAATTTTTTATTGGAAGAGATTTACAATGTTGTCCTACATTCGATATCTCTATGCAATTAAAAAACAATGAAAACAAAAAAGGACGGAAAAAAGGGAATGGAAAAAGTTGGTCATAAATATGTTAATATATCATGTACATGTTATTATTAATAAAAAAGGAGTATTACAGCTTATCTTAAGGCTAATTTAGTACATCCTTGAAAAAGAAGAGCAAAGAATAATTGAAAAAGGAAAAAGAAAAAAACGAACTAGGGTGAAGGACGCCGTTTTTGGTCATACTTGGCCGGGACGACACTCTTTTATAGATGGGCAAATAGTCGTGTTCTCAATATATTTGATTTTTTTGTAGAAGAGGTAATTTACAGGGCCTTTGACAGTTGTACCCAACATTACCACCTTTAAGCCCTCATTCTTGTTTGATTAGAAGCATTCCTTGTCTGGTTTTATAGTCTGCCAGGGGGTTGATTTACTCATTCTGCTTTTGCTTTTAGGAACTGCGTTTACAATTATCTGTTTCAGTGTTTCTAATCTTCAGAGAGTGGTTCTTCTGCGAAGCATTTCGGTGATATCATTTCTAGTAACTTTTTTTTAATTTTTTTTTATCAAGTATGGTTTAACTTGATTAGAGAAATATCCTTAGTTTGCATCACTATGGTGGTATACAGTTTATACAATAAGTGAATACTCCTAGCTTCCATTAATGAATATACTGCTCCACATTTTTACCGTATTAGGAGCACCACTATTAAATGATTCTAGAATGTGTAGACAAACTAGCTGTAAAAAAGAACAAGGTTGAAGCTACGTTATGCTTTAAGATCTCTTCTCTCTCTCTCTCTCTCTCTCTCCCTCCCTCACTCTCTCTCTCTGAATTTTTCTCTGGGAGGGAGGTAAAAAGGATCTGGCTTTACAGTAAGAAGGGAAACTTACAACCATTCAAGTGTCCAATTTATCCCTTGAAGGTTACAGAGTTTCAGTTTTCTGCTTCATCCTTGTTCCAAAATTGATCTCCTCACCTACACATCAATGAACGTTATTGTTCCCTTAAGCTATGAGATTGACAGTGTTTCTTGTGCCTGTTAAGTTTCGGATTTAACCTATAGCCCAGGACTTTAAACATTTATTAATACTAATTGGTGATGTTTACTTTGGTAATGTTGATGATCGTCCAGCAGTTCCACAGATGCAAGCTTTTGGCGTTAAAGCTTCTAAGTTGTTGAGAGAAAAAGGAAGCAACTTTTCAATTGGTGCAATTGGAAGTATGGCATATGCAAGCAGTGCTACCACTCAAGAAAATGTCCTAGACTGGGTCAAACAGGACAAGAGAAGAATGCTTCACGTTGTTTACCGTGTCGGAGACCTTGATCGAACCATCAAGTATAAATACGTGACACTCCATATTTTTGCTAGTCTAATTCTGTCATAAAGGAATTATTGTCCTTTTTATTGCTGTGTCATTTCAAACCCGTTAATGTGGGCTGCAGATTCTACACAGAGTGTCTAGGGATGAAATTGTTAAGAAAGCGTGACGTACCAGAGGAGAGGTACACAAATGCTTTTCTTGGATATGGTCCGGAAGACTCTCACTTTGTAATTGAACTTACTTACAGTAAGTAGCTGCAGTCTAAAATGCTATGTCTTTTCCCTTTCTTTCTGTTCACGAACATCAGATGTTCGAAGTCCGTTACAGTATCTCTTTTACAAGGTTCACTTTGTCATGAATACCATTTTTGATTACTCTGCCAGATTATGGAATCGACAAGTATGATATTGGATTGGCTTTTGGCCATTTTGGAATTGCTGTTGAGGATGTAAGTTTCTCTATAAATGAGTAATATAAGTAGGAACATTTTATGCAAAATATATAATATATCGTATAAGGTTAGCTGCTTTCTTATTTAGATTGTACCTGTATTTTTTTTTAACTTCTACAACGGGGCCCTAGTACCGGCAAAATTCTGTTGTTGAGTAGTCATTTTCCGCATCTTCCATACTTCGCACTTACATAATGTTTGAGGACTTACCAGCTCATACAGTGTGTACATTAGGTTGCGAAGTCAGTGGAACTCATAAAGGCTAAAGGAGGCAAAGTAACCAGGGAACCAGGTCCTGTTAAAGGAGGGAATACAGTTATTGCTTTTATTGAAGATCCTGATGGTTACAAGTTTGAACTTTTGGAGAGGGGTCCAACACCTGAGCCCCTATGCCAAGTGATGCTTCGAGTTGGAGATCTTGACCGTGCCATAAATTTTTATCAGAAGGTAAGATTTACTATGATTTCATAAGCACTCTTACAGTTGTATTCCTGCTCACGTGCTCCTACAATCTGAAGTACAAGTATCTGTTGATATCAAGAAAATTCTGAAAATATAGATTTTCATCCTCCAGGCTTATGGTATGGAGCTTCTTCGCACACGAGACAATCCTGAATACAAGGTAATCTTTATTATTATTATTATTATTATTATATATATTTTTTTTTGGGGTAAACCTTAGGCAACTTGATGAATTTGTTAGGATTTCTAGAGAAGGATCGGCTTACAGGACGATGAATAGGAAAATATGAAGCTATTGACTTTGACTTTCTGCCGTTGTTCGAATTCTTAGATCGACCTATTTTGATAATAAGTCAGCTCGTTAAAGGGAGGCTGAAATCATAGATTTCAATGGAAGAGAGAACTCCGATCTCTTGTTTTTGATCGAAATATGACTTAGGGGTTTATTGCTCCAATCTCCCTTTAAATAGGGAGTCTTATTACAGCAGTAGGAAACCTAATCCTTAAGAAACTAGGAATAACAAAAGTGAAAGCTATTAATGAAATAAAAATCAAACACTTAATTTGATTGGCTCTCCTTCGGGCATAAGTGTTGCCCACAAACGCATCCACAACGTTACCCCCCTCCCGCTGAAAGAGCTTGTTCTCAAGCTCGAAAGATGGATAGGCCTGCTGAAAAGAGTCCACATCCTCCCACGTAGCTTCAGCATCTTGCGCACCAGCCCATTGAATAAGAACCTCTTTTACCACGGTTGACACGAGCTCGAATGACTGCAGCGGGTAGAGGAACTACCCGGCCATCTTCCATGGGTGGTAACTCTGTAAGAGGTGGAAGTTGTTCACCTTTGAATGCCTTCAGAAGATAAACATGAAAAATGTTATGAATGCGGGCTGCGACTCTCACTTGGAAAATCCAGCTCATGTGCGACCTGCCTGATTCGCCATAATACCGAAAATGGACCATAAAATCTGGGAGTCAATTTATTCTGAACATTCAGCCGAATTGAATGCTGCCTGTAGGATGTAAACGAAGCCACACAAGTGCCCTTGGAGCAAATTCCACATCAAGATGGCCCCGATCAATATTCCTTCATCCGTTGTTGGGCTTCCTGTAGTCTATTCCTGATATCACCCAAAACTTTATCACGATCCAGCAACACACTCTCAACAACTTCTACGTGACTTGCCCCTGGTACATATGAAAGCAAACGGGGCGGATCACGGCCATAGACAACCTTGAAGCTTGTAAGGTGTGGTTTGTAGTGCCGAATGAAAAGAAGTGTTATAACAAAATTCTGCCCATGGGACCCAAGCAACCCACTTTCAGGACAATTAGCAAAAAGCATCTAAGGTACATTTTCACAGTACGGTTAACTACCTCTGTCTGGCCTTCCGTTGGATGATAAGCAGATGAAAATTACAATTTAGCACCATTCAAGTGAAGAAGTTCCTTTCTAAAAGTGCTAGTAAAAACCACATCTTGATCACAAGTGATAGTTTCTAGTATCCCATGTAAACGAACAATCTTCTCAGAGAACACTTGAGCCACACGAGAAGCTATATATGGATGAGCCAATGGTACGAAATGAGCATATTTTGAAAACCAATCCACCACTACATACAAGACCGGCTTCCCCCAAAACCTAGGTAAGCCATCAATAAAATCCATTGATATATATGACCAGATTTGAGTTGGTAGCTGGAGAGGTTGTAACAATCCTGTGGGACTTAAATGTTCCGATTTATTGCGCTGACACACCAGGCAAGCATGCAACAGCATATGCGGCAATGTCAGTTTTCATACCCTTCCTATTAAATTCCCTAAGAATTCGGTGCAAGGTTTTCTATATTCCTTCATGCGCACTATCATGAAAGGCGGATAATACAGTTGGAAGCAAGGGAATTTTGTAGAAGGTAGATGTGGCCTTTAAACAAAAGCAAACCCATCCTGAATTTGCCAATCCGAGCTTAATTCCCCTAGCTTGACTTCTATCACAAAAGTCTAGCAGTTCCGTTGATCCCATAAGCTCCTTATGTATAGGCTCCAGTAATTTGCTATGAGGGTGGCTGAGCAAATAAAGAAAGGTCCTCGGATGTCCTTCTAGATAAAGCATCTGTAGCTCTGGTGAGATAACCAGCCCGATGCTCCACTGTGAAGTTGTAATCCATGAATTTGCTTTACCAATGTTGTTGAGGTGGTATAGTAAGTCGTTCTAGTAAGTATTTCAGGCTAATGATTCGTCTGGATAAGAAAAGCGCGCCCCCATAGGTATTGTCGCCAATCTTGCACTGCCTTTGCAAGGCCAATCAACTCCCTCTCATATGCGACTAACTTTTTGTGACGTGTCGCAAGCTATTGGCTAAAAATGCAATTGGTTGACCCCCTGTTGCAACACAGCCTCTATACCGCCTCCTGAAGCATCATATTCCACAATGAAATCCATATCAAAATCAGGCAGCCTCAATATTGGAGCGGTGGATAGTGCTTGCTTGAGCTTCTGAAATGCAGCTAGGGTCAACTCACTTCAGAGAATTGTTCCTTGCTTGGCCAGTTATGTCGCCCAGACGTTTCCTCGCTGCAAGTTTCGAGTCCATTAGCGATTTTGTAATTGAGCGTTCTTCCTGAAATCAGGAACTAATCTCATCATTCATTGTGCTAGGCTCTGATACCAAATTGTTATGATTTCTAGAGAAGGATCGGGTCAGTGGACGGTGAGTAGGAAAATCTGAAGCTATTGACTTCGACATTTTGCCTTTTTTGGAATTCTTAGATCGACCTATTTTGATAATAATTCAGCTCGTTAATGGGAGGTTGAAACCTTATAGTTCAATGGAAGAGAACTCCGATCTCTTGTTTTTGATCGAAATACGACTTAGCCTTTTATTGGTCCAATCTCCCTTTAAATAGGGAGTCTTATTACAGCAGTAGGAAACCTAATCCTTAAGAAACAAGAAATATAAATCCTATTCTGGAATAATAAAAATAGCCTAATCATTAAGAAACTAGGAAACATAAATCCTATTCGGGCATAAGTTTTGCCCGCAAACGCGTCCACAACAGAGTTCATCATGGAAAATTAATCTAGTGTACCTATTGCATGGAGCATCAGTAAGAAGGTAAGCCAATGGGATTCACATGGTGTCATAAAGTCATAACATGATGGCTAAGTGCCACCACAATGGAGATGGTTGACTCCCCGTGCAGCTCCATAACTTTTGGTGCTTCCTTGTAAAGTCTTCTTGTACGAGGTACCTCCCCCCCCCCCCCCCCCCCCCCCAACACACACAAACAAAAAAAAAAAAACCTTGCGCATGCGGTGCTCGAAAAGGAAGATTTTAAGTTCACTTAGTGCTTCAATATGACTGCATATGATGCTTGCGGTTTTGATTGTTGAATGTTCTGTTCTTCAACCACAAGAACTATGACATATAGGTCAATTAAATGTTTAATCTTACTTGTGAAAAAATAATTTTTTAATATTCATGCTCAGTCAACTTGTCTTTCCATATGGAAATGTCTAGAGTACAGCTATGGACAATGATTTATCTCTCAATTAGTACTTGTGATGTTGTACTGTGTATTTGTGTTGTTCAAATAAATCTTGAGAAATTATCTTTTCACTGCAATTATTATTATTATTACAACAACAACAACAATAACAACCCAGTAGAATCCCATTAGTGGGGTCTGGGGAGGGTAGTGTGTACACATACCTTACCCCTACCCCGGAGGCATAGGGGCTGTTTCCGGAAGACCCTCGGCTCAAAAATTTTATTATCATTATTATTATAACAACAACCCAGTGAAAATCCCACAAGTGGGGTCTGGGATTATTATTATTATTATTATTATTAAAATAAAAGAGAATCATGTTGTTGTCATGTACAATATTACCTGCATGCCAAAACGTGACACGTTTGCTATTTGAAGTGTCAAAAACTAATTTTTAATGACTGTTATATTCTGAAAATATCAATTTGGCATTTTTAAATTCAATTTTTTTGCTCCTCGTTTTCTAGTTGTACCTGAAATATGAAAGAACGCAGCAATTGCTATATCTCTGAATGCTAGATAACAACATATTCTGTATTGTGAGGCTCCAATGGTATTAGGACAAATAAATTGGAAGCTAGAGCAGAATAGCTTCCCTTGGATAAGATGAGACTGATGGTTGGTCAGTATTTGACCCCCAATCATGTAAAGTTATTTGGTCTGGAGGAACCAACTGTTGCATTTGGTCAGAACTGAATCTGGCTTCTGTGCATTTTATATCTGACTGATTGTGATTTTAGAGCAAGTCCTAGTGACATGAGCAATATTTGTTGTCCTTGACGTTGTTTTGCAACTTAAAATAGTTTATGGTTTGAAACAAATTATAACTCATGCTGCGTTCTGTTTATAGTGAATGCTAGGTGTTTTAAATTTGTAGCTTTGATTCGTAGAGACATCCTACCCTACTAGCTGAATCACAAGGAAGACTATGGGCTGGAAATTCTCTCTGAGTCAATTCAAAATCCGCTTTATATCATCCCTGTTACATATTTGCAGTATACAATAGCAATGTTGGGATATGGTCCAGAAGACAAACGTGCTGTGATGGAGTTGACTTATAATTATGGTGTTAGCGAATATGACAAGGGAAATGCATATGCACAGGTATTAGTTCATACATTAATTGTAGCCTCCCAGGTGCCTATATAAGATCACTTCTTGATGCATCTCCCAACAGATAGCTATAGGCACAGATGATGTGTACAAGACAGCAGAAGCGATAAGACTCTGGGGTGGAAAGATTACCAGGGAACCAGGACCGCTACCTGGTATCAGCACCAAGATTGTAGCATGCCAAGATCCTGATGGTTGGAAAGCGGTATGCTATAGTATCTCTAAGTGCACTTTCATAACATCCAACCTTTGTTGAATTTCCTGTTCATCCTTTATGACATCTGTGGAAAACATGACAGGTTTTCGTGGACAATATAGATTTTCTCAAGGAATTGGAGTGAGCTATATTCTGGAAGAAACTATGAGAGATATTCGGAACACCTTGAGGATGAGGATGCTTCATAAAATTATTCCCTCACCTTTAGCAAATGATACGAGGAGATTCTCATCAATGAAGATGCTTTTCATTTGTGTATAGAGCTGCAGAGATTGCGTTTTCCCGTTTCCACTATGTACCATTCATCTTGTTGATTTTTCACTGAACTCTTTCCTTCTATATGGACCATGCGAACCGAGGATTGCTCATCTATTGCCTTAAGTTGCTAGTTGCAAATTTCATTGTTGTAATTGGTCTGCTGCAAATTTTGTTCTAATAGGAGGGAAAAGAGGATTTTCTTTTTAAATCAAAAGACCACTATAGTGGCCGGGAGGTTGGATATCTTTCCTCTTTTTGAGTTACATTACGAATTTGCAGAAGCGGTGGAACCAATAGTACATACAAGAAGAAGGCTTAGTTCCTAGAGGGAGGGTGTTCTTTTACAGAAAATATGTAGCAAGAAACAAAAATACTACACATCAAAACAATTCCTCCTTGGTCTGATTCTTAGAGAAGAAAACTGATCCATTTGTTTTTCAAAAGTAGCTCTCCCTCTCCCAGACAAGAGTGTCAGCTTCTCTGAAGAAAGTAATGGACTTTGATCAGCAGTATTGTTAGCTTTTCTATAATAGTAGTGTGTGCTATCTGTTAGCCGAGTGCTCAGTTTGCTTCGGTAAAAAATGCATATATTTAATCATTGTTGTCTCACATTTTAGTATTTTTAATCATCTTTTGAGTATTAGTTATATTACTTTAGGCTAAATATTATATTTTACTATGTAAGAATAAAGCGGTGTGAAGATGAAGAGATTTGGAGCAAAATTGAATAAAACGCGGAAGAAAAGGAAAGGAAATACAATTCAAAGTAAAAAATAGAAGGAATTTAGATGAAAACTGTACTGGATTCAGCGCCAGGGCCAGTTCGACGCGCTGCTCTAGATTCTACTTATCACTTGTTACTTGTTGACCGCGCATACTTGCGTGTGTGTTTTGGAGCAACAAGTTTTTGGTGCCGTTGCCGGGACTTAGAAATTAATTGATTTTCTAGATTAGACTTTTTATTTTCATTTTTTTTAAAATTTTAACAACAAACAAAATTTAAGATCTGTTAGTACTACGATTCAAGGTATACACATCAAATGGTATCATTTTTCTCAAAACATTTGCAATCCCTCCCGTAATAATTAGAAACTCTAAAAATCATCATCTAGCATTGACATTTGAGCAAATATTTCCCCAAATCCTATAAAGGACAGTCCAGTATACTAAGCTCCCGCTATGCGCGGGATTCAGGGAGGGGTCGGACCACGTAGGTCTATTGTACAAAGTCTTACCCTGCATTTCTGCAAGAAACTGTTTCCACAGCTCAACCCGTGATCTGCTGGTCATGTTGCAGCAACTTGACCAGCTAAGCCAATGCTCCTTTCCCCCAAATCCTATAAATCTTTCATAAATGAAGTCTAAGGATAACGTCAACAAAAAAGAAAACAAAAGTAGAAACTCAAAACTATCAATCTTCTTCCATCTCACCTTTAACTACCATTCTGAGAATATCATCTTTTTTGTACTTCAAGCTTCTCAACTTTACAACAATCAGTCTTAAACTCAAGACTTCCTCCATATTTCCTTCCCGATTTCTCAGTTTCCAGCACCTTGATCCCATCTTCACAACACCAGGCATTGCTACTCTCACAAGTATACATGTTTGCCTGTAAAACGGTAAAATTGAATTTGTATGTGGTTTACACACAAATGATTATTTGATCCTAAATAGATGAATTAGACACAAATATAATACTTAGCCCTGAGATGAAGATAAAATAGCAGAAACAGTAACTACAGGAGCAGGGCTTCCAGGAACAGTAGCAACGATATTAGTAACAAGAATATAAAATTATATTAAGCTTTGAATAGAGTGTAGCATATGTTTGTCAAGAAATTCGTGTGTTTTACAATGATACTAGAGCTCATTATTTTTAGCTGCACCTAGGAAACAAGGTCCTAGAATCAAGCCCCTCTTTAATGTTAATTACGAGGGCCATTGAAGAATGTGTAACGACATGAGGTGAATGTCATTTTCCTTGTAACAGGCCGTGTACTTAATGGTGGAAAATATTCCCCATTAAATGCTACCGGGTGGCAGACATTTATTTCGTCTTTATGAGTATCATTCTCTCCGGTAACAAAAGGTATCCTTGCCTTCGGATTCAACTATCTTCTGTCTTCGGCTCCACCTGTCACTTCATCATGCGGTCAGTTAATATAAACATAGTTTACCCTATGTAGATAGTCCCCCTGCTTTCCGGTGGTATAACTTTGTGTCACAGGAAGTTGGTAGAAACACCCTTTTTGGCGAAAAATTCACTAACCCCATCTGAAAAGTTTCTGACGGTTGATTAGACGCACGTCTATCCGTATTTAATACCTCGAACACGCATCCCACGATTTAGCATCACTTTTTCCGGTTATCGAGGTAATTATGGCCACGATTTTAGCCACATATACCTTATACGCATCAACCTCCTTCATTTACACTTCACAATACTCTAAATTTTCTCATACTTTCTTTACTCATCTCATACTTCGTCTTTAACCTTTCTTTAGCTTCATTCTTTGAGAGAAAACCCTTCTTCTGAAAAAAACTGGCCTCTTCTTCCAGAAACCCTAGTTCTTCTAAGAACAAAGGTAAAGCTGATGCTGCTGCTCCCCCTACGGTGAGTACCATCATCCCAAAGAGTCTAGTTACTACCAAAGATTATTTAGAGAAGTATCCTTCTGCCCACCCTCGTACGTGGGCTGTTAGCGTATACCTTTCTTCCACTGGTCCTTTCAGCATCCCTATTATGAAGAAAGGTTGTTACTGTCAAGATTTGGACATTATCGCTCCTGACCTGGCGGACTGGATAACCCTACCCAAGAAGGGTTTTACATATTTTTACACGTATCCCTTCACTTTGGGAGTGTTTTCTTTGAGTGGAGAGCTTGACTCCGTCATCGTGGAGTTCTGCCTCCGTTATCATATGTGCTTGTCACAGGTGAGTCCTTCCGTGTGGAGGGAAATCGCTTGTCTTCGACATCTGTTCCAGGAGACAGGATAAGAGCTATCCCTAGCTCGAGTGATGAACCTCTATTCCCCCAAGATCTTCCGCGGGGGAATGATAAATTTAAGCAAGCTGGCCGCCATGCACTACTATCCAGCATGGATGATGATAACAACATTGGGTGGCTGGAACAATTTGTTTCATTCGCCACTAGTGGCATCATCCCGGCCACAGCTCCAGCCTTTCTAAAATTATGAAACCGCACTCGTAAGTCTACCATTAATTTTTCTTCCCTTAAAAATCATTCCACTTTGTGATTGACCCTTCTTCTTTTGCTTATCTCAGCAACTCGGTAGGTTCCACCTAGGGTTGAAGGCTTGGACCAGTGGGTCCAGAAAATTTTGGACGTTACTATGCTTGAAACCTGCACGTGGAAGGAACTCTTCCTTAGATACAGGTGGAAGGCCAAAAAATCATGGTAAGTCGAACTCATCTTGTTCTTACCTTTTCATATAAGGAAGTTACATGACCCTTCTCTCCTATTGAATTCAGGTCTACCCCAGGGCTCAGTTGTCGTCCCTGAGGAGGACGTTTTGGCTAATCCTGGTGATGTGGCAAGGCTGCTATAGGAGGCTTTTACACAAACATGTGTCTCCGGGCCTTCTTCTGGTGCGAGTGCTTCTTCTCGGATTCCTCAGATGGAGAAAAAACAACCAAAGAGAAGACGCTCCTCCTCGTTTGGAGGAAAGAATAAGAGGGTGAAGAGTGTCTCTCCCAAGTCGTCTGCGAAAGTCGTGGTGACGAGCCCCCCGCTCGGGCTGGCCGTAGACACCGTGATGATTGATGATTATGGGGAAGCTAGCGAGGAGGGGGATTCTCTACATAGAAGATGACGACCTTTCTCATCTCAATAGACTGCTCAATCTGTTGAGTTAGTTACACCAACCGAGGACGATGCCTCGGCGCTATGGGAGTAGTTTGAGATGGTGGAAAATGCCAACTCATGTTTTCGAATCATAGTTGTTGCGCTCGGTACCGTGAGGCTGAGTACAGGGTCCCTTCCATCTTCGATTGACGAGCAACCAACAACCAGCACTACGCTTTCTGCAACCACTTCTCATCCTTCATCGCCATCGACTTCATCTCCTTCTTCACCAACTCTTCCTTTGCCACCAACGACTACTACATCATCTCCACCAGCCGCATCTATCCGAGAAGAGGATGCTCCTCTCCCTCAGTCCCTAGTTCACGGGAACTTGGGGAAATATTATGTTGCCGCCTCAGAAGATCCGCAAAGGAGGAGGGGCGTTACTCTCTCAGTCTCTACCCGATGCAATATGTTGTCCCAACCGGTCGAACTAGCCAACTATCTGAAGCCTTTGGCTTCAGAAAAAGATACAAGCACTCTCAGGAGAGTGCTTGTTGAATAATTCTATGCACTACACTGCGACGATATATTCTTTGTTTCCTTCGTTATCTCTTCTATCTTTGATATAGTAGTATTTGGAGTTTGCCTTTTTTGTTTCGCAGACCAATTTTCTTGCCTTCGAGGGCCTCCAAAGGTTGATTTTTAGATATGGAGGAACTTACCTCCGAGCGAGATTAACTTTTGGCCATGCGGAACCAAATTGCTTCTCGCCTCTCAGAACTGGAAGCTAAAGTTGCTGAGGCTGTTGTGTTGGAATCTCAATTGCAGCAAAGCGAGCAAGAAGTAGAGACCATTAACCAAGAGATCTCCCCACTGATGGTTCAATTTCAAGAGGCTAGGGCCAAACGGGATGATTAAATAATTTGCCCTTGAACTCCAACACTGAAGAGCTTGCTGATGCCGGGTAAAATATGCCCAAATGGAGGAGAAGTATAAGAAGACCATTGAGCGTAATAGACTTTTCAGCTCCACTATCTGAGATCTCGATGTTTTCGGTTCGTTAGATCCGTGCGGGAAAATCTCTCCGCCGAGATTGACCAACTTAAAGAAGAACTGAAGCGCCGAGCGACTTCCTTTGTTGTTAGAAAGACATATGTTATGCACAACATGAGGAAGAAAATCTTGGAAGAGGCCAAAGCAGGAGTCATTAACTTTGATGCCGAAATCGCTAAGGCCCGCGAGTTGGAGTCAACTTCTAAAAGGGGTCTCCCCGTCAGGCCTGATGCTTTCGATTTTTCTAGTTTCGGTTCCAAATTCTCGAGAATTGAAGAGGAAACGAAAGGCGATGATGCTGAAGGTCAAAATGATGAAGTCCAAGACATCGAGCCGACGATGGATCTACCCACTTCTCCTGGGGGCGCGAATGCTTCTCCTCCTCCGTGTTCCGGAGATGCAGCTGCTTAGCTTTTGATGTCTTTTTTAAACTTTTGTACTTGTTCTGTTTGGCACACTCGTTGTAAATAAAAACACTTTTTGCTCAAGTATTGCATTAGTTTTCCTTTCTGCATACTTTTGTTTAAGCATTTATGCAAGTTTAATCTTTGCGTCCTTTTACGTTTAAGTGTTTTGCGCATGTTTTGCTGTTTGCGTCTGATCATGCAAGGCTTCATTTGGATTTCAGGCACAAGTTCTTCCGAAATCAACCCTTTATCGTGCTGGTTTTCATAAGAGAGGGCCCTATTATGTTTATGGTGCTCTTGAAGGGAACGTCTCCTGTTCATTATGGCACTAGCATTTGAAGTACTTGTTTAACATTCAAATGACAAAATCAATTCATCGTTCAAACAAGAAACAAGATAAAAATAAAAGGACTTTACTTTATTCCTTCCATTTTCAAAAGTACATAAGCATTCATTGTGCTAAAAAAATTGATTTCTTGTGGCTAACTTGTTTCTGCGGGGCTGGCCTCGCAGTCCCTGGTCCCGATGATATAACTATATTTACAGGTTTCGTATTCCGGTCAAAGTAGCAGTCGTTGTTGCTGTATCCTCATATCATTCTCCCCTCAGTGTTCGAATGCAAAGAATGCGTGTTTGAACACTGGAAGTTTTACACCTTCGAGGATTCCACTGATGAATTGCTAGATAACCTTCAGTTCTATAACAAACTTCACTTCCCCTTAGCAATTTATGCTATCGAGCCAAAGACTATCTAACAGTCCCCTAGTGGTTTGCACTTGTGAACATTCGGATAATCTTTGTTAGCAAACTTAACTTCCCGTCAGGAACCTTGCTACTGAGCAAAAGATTATCTAACCACTCCAGAGTGGTTCTTCGCTTGTGTGCCTTGTCATTAAAAGGTCTTATTGATATTGTTGAAACGTCCTTCGTACTATGCTCTCCATTGCTTCCTCTTTAAAAACCTTGCCAAAAAACCCAATTGAGACAAAAAACTGGACAAAGGGAAAAAAAGTGCAGCACATACTTTCAGTACAAGTGAAGTTCATCAGCAATAGTCTCTCTTAAGGTGTACCACGTTCCAGTTGCTTGGTAACTTTTCTCAGTCTTGATTCTCCAACTGGTATGATCATTTCCCGGTGATAGCCGAAACCCGATAGGGGCCTTCCCATGTTGGACCTAGCTTCCTTGCATTGTGTTTCTGGGTGTTTTGAGTTACTTTCCTTAAAACCAAGTCTCCCACTTTGAAATAACGGAGGTTGGCATCTTGTTCCTTTAGGTGCCAATAGTATCCTGCCCTTACCAATTTCAGTACTAAGGAATCTGTGCCGGAATGATTTCCACAGATCCCTTAGTGGAATTCTCGCATAACATAATTAGCTTCAGATGCTCCCAAACATCGGGCCAGCGTGCCTTGGAAAGATTTACTGTACAATTGTCCTCCTTTGAAACTATACCATGCTGCTTCAGCGCACAATGCTCGAGATGCCTTGGGATCTTCAGGCAAATTTCCATGCTCAAGGTAATCAATGATCTCATTCCTCCAGTCCCAGACCAAATTAGTCGCGTTACCTTGTAATAGCTATCTGCTTCCAGGACCGAGTGCATAAGCTATACGACCGTACCAGAGTTCGATCCCTTTATTTTTGTTGACGAGCCAAGGTTAGATAATGCGTCTGCTTCTGCGTTTTCTTCTTTTGGGATATGCGTAATTGACCACTCCTCGAACCGAGCAAGCAGAGCTCGAACCTTCACCACGTATTGCTGCATGTGTTCCTCTTTAGCTTCGAAGATCTCGTAGACCTGATTTACCACTAGTTGGGAGTGGCATTTTATTTCTGTGACCTTGGAATCTAATCTCCGGGCCAATTCGAGACCTGCAATCAAAGCTTCATATTGCGCTTCATTGTTAGTCAAAGGGACCGTTCTTATGGCCTTCCTTAGGGTTTCTCCTGAAGGCGTGGTTAATACTATGCCGAGTCCAAACCCTTTTATATTGGAAGCTCCGTTCATAAATAGGGTTCAAACTCTTGATGTCAATTCTGACACCACCACTGCTTCTTTGATTGCCAAAGGTGAAAATCTCGGACTGAAATCAACCGGAAAGTCAGCCAAAACTTGTGAATTAATCGCAGTCCTAGGTTTATATTCTATGTCAAGTTCACTCATTTCAACAACCCATTTGGACAATCTACTCGAAAGCTCGGGTGTATGAAGGATATTCCGCAGGGGAAATGTGGTCTCCACAGCTATCAGGTGACATTGGAAATAAGGCCTTAGCTTCCGAGCGGTGACTACGAGGGCTAAGGCCAATTTCTCCCAATGTGGGTAGCGAGTTTCTGCTCCCATTAAAATTTTACTAACGTAATAAACAGTAGATTTGGTACCTTCGTCTCACGGACTAAAACGGCGCTTACCACTACCTCCGAGACTACTAGGTAAATTAGCAGTTTTTTGCCTTTCTCCGGCTTCGATAATAACGGAGGACTTGACAAGTATATTTTTAAATCCCTCAAAGCCTGTAGATATTTTGGGGTCTATTCGAAGTTGTTCTTCTTTTTGAGTAACGAGAATAAATTATGACATTTCTTTGAAGACCGGGAAATGAACCTGCTCAAAGCGGCCAATCTCCCTGTAAGCCTTTGAACCTTTTTTACGCTTGATAGCTGGCTCGGGATGTCCTAGATGGCTTTGATTTTATCGAGGTTAATCTCAATCCCCCTTTGTGACACCAGGAATCCTAGAAACTTGCCGGAGCTGACCCCGAACGCACATTTCTCGCGGTTAAGCTTCATGTTATGCTTCCATATGATGTCAAAGGTTCCTTGCAAGTGTTTAAGATGATCACCTGCATTCAAAGACTTAAAAAGCATATCATCTATATAACTTCCATGGGTTTCCTTTTTTTTTCCAAACATCTTGTTTATGAGTCAATGATAAGTGGCTCTAGCGTTCTTTAGCCCGCAAGGCATCACATTATAGCAATATGTGCCAAAATTCGTTATGAACGAAGTTTTTTCCTGATCCTGCAGGTTCATCTTAATTTGGTTGTACCCGGAGTAAGCATCGAGAAAACTTATTAACTCATGCCATGTCGTTGCATCAATCATTTGATCAATGTTCGACAATGGGAATGAGTCCTTTGGGCATGCCTTATTTAAGTCCTTATAGTCTACGCACATGCAAAATTTTTTCTTCTTCTTTGAAACCACTACTACGTTAGCTAGCCAGTCTAGACACTTTACCTCTCGAATTGAAATGATATCAAGTAGGCGAGTTACCTCTTCTTTGACAAATTTGTTTCTGGCCTCGGCGATAGGACATTTTTTCTGTCTTAACAGAGGATGCTGGGATCCAATCTTAGCTTGTGTATGGATACTTTTGGTCGGATACCTTCCAGATCCGCATACGACCAGGGAAAACAATCGATGTTAAATTTAAGAAATACAATAAACCCAGACCTTAGTTCGGGGTGCAGTCCTGTCCTCAGGTGGAATTTCCTCTCCAAGAACTTTTCAAAAAATGCGACTTGCTCAAGCTCTTCCACTATAGATTTTGTTACGTCCGCCTCTTCTGGTAGTTGGATTTACCTTGACACCTGCTAAGATTCCGACGCCTCTTCCCCCTGGTTGACTTTTCTTGACTCAGGAGCAGGCGCTGATTCCTATAATTGCTATGCCGCATGCTTCTTGACTTTTCTACTGGATGCCAAAATTGCATTCATCTCCCTTGCCCACAGTTAATCGCCTTTTATTTGTTTAATTCCCTCGGGAGTTGGGTATTTCAACAAGTGGTGATACGTTCATGGTATAGCCTTCATCTCATGCAACCATGGTCTTCCCAGGATAATGTTGTAGCCCATATTACCATCCAACGCCTCGAAAAGGGTCATCTTCAGCACCCCCTCGGCATTCGTGGGCAGCAGGATCTCTTCTCGGGTTGTCACACTTGCTAGGTTGAACCCGACGAGGAGTTTTATGGCCGGAATGATGCTTCCAGTGATCTTGGCTTGATCCAATACCCTCCACTGTATAATATTGGCCGAACTTCCTGGATCCACCAGAACACGTTTGATTTTAAAATCCAACACATTTAAAGAGATTTCCAATGCATCTGGTAGCAATAATCCATTTGCATCCTCCTCTGTGAAAGTGATGTCATCTTCAATGACTTTCCGGAGCCTGTTGTTATGGGTTACTGCATCTTTATTTTTTTTGCCACCAAGAATGTAAACCTATTAATCTCGTTTCCCTCGAAAATCTTGTTGATCGTCAAGAGCGAGGGATCCTCTACTGCTTTTGAGGGCTCCATCTTGTTATGTTTTGACCACAATTGTTTTTATCCCGGTCATTTAAAAATTCTTGAGATGGCTGTAGTGCCGCCACCTCTTCGCGCAGATGCCGACAGTCCCTGGCTCGGTGACCATTTGTCCCGTGGTATTCACACCACAAGTTAGGATCCCTCTGGATGGGATCGTATCTCATTGGCTTTGGGAACCATGCTTCTTTAATGTTCCTCAAAGTCGATACCAACTCTACTACAGTGACTTTGAAGTTATATTCTGAATGTTTGGGGTAGGAAGAATCTCGAGAACCTGACGTTTCCTTGTCTTGTACGACCTATTGTTTCAGCCACGATCAGTTATTTTATCGGCAGCTAACCTGTTTGTCGACCGGAAACCTCTGCCGCTCCTTCGACCCATTCATCGAGAAAAAATTGGCTCCTCAAAGACCGTCTATCTATGTTGAGATTGTCTTTTTATTTCTCTTTATTCTTCTCCCGGCCCTTAACCGACGCAGGGAAATCGAGCTGACCACCCTCAATCCTTATCTTTGACGCGTACCGGTTGTGAACATCTGCCCATGTTCTTGCTTGGAACTCGAGCAAGATTTCATTCAACTATCGGGAAGCATCGGAACTCCTCGGATCAAACCATTGGTGAGTGCTTCTACCGCCCATTCATCCGGAACGGATGCAAGCAACATCCTTTCCTTGTGGAATCGGGTTACAAACTCTCACAGCAACTCAGACTCTCCTTATGAAATCCTAAATATATCGGCCTTTCGTGCATGTACCTTTCTGTCCCTAGCACGGGCCTTAATGAAAGAATCCGCGAGTATCTTGAAGGAGTCTAAGGAACGCTCGGGAAATTTGTATGGTATATTGATTTCTGATACTATGAGATGCTGGCATATTGAGATTTGAGCGGATTAATGACTGACTGGGGCCATAGAGATGTGTTAATATGATATTAAAGTGATGCATATGCTAGAACCCCTATTGGAATGAGTGGTATTTCTATTGAGGTGACTGGGGCGCCAATACATTTGGGTTGAGTTATGATGATTGTTGACTTTTGATACGATCAGCGCTTGGACTAGGATCCACCCCTCCAAAGTCAGGTGATAACCCATGTTACTTGGGCCCTATTAGCGTAGGAACTTGGTATATGCTTAGTGAAGGGCTTTATTCCAGGCACCTATACAATGCTGAGATTGTGCTTTCTTGATTATTTAACTATGAATTCGTTGATTTTGGCATGTATATTTGTCATGTAGTCATATAGACTTATCTTCCGCATGCTAGTTGATACTTTATATCTTGGAATTGATGCATTAACTGAATTATTTGGAAAGCATGCCTATTTTCCTGTTAATGTGATTTACTTGACCTTACCAATTCTTGAGATGATTTTCCTTTTGCTATTATCATTATGGTGTTATTGTTATTGCTGGCTGTTGTAAGAGAGTAGCGAACTTTGCCAATCTCGTCACTATCTTCAATTTGAGGTTAGGATTGCTACTTACAGAGTACATGGGGTTGGTTGTACTCATACTATACTCTGCATTTTGAGGAGCATAGAGATGGAGTTACCAACTTAGGTTCCCCCGGATCTATTTGTTCACCAGTTGTTCAGGATGCTTTGGTCTGTATGGTCAGGCTGTTCGAGAGTTTGGCTCAGGCCGAGGCATTTCCTACTACTCCAGCTACTTCCCAGGCAGAGGGCGTAGTGCAGACTCTAGATACCTGTACCCCAGAGCAGGTGGCACATGGTTATTAGACTCCCATAGTGTTACCAGTTGGGGGGGGGGGGGTTCAGTCTACTATTGCTGTACATCCCAAGGATAGGCCCGCGATGTCAGGTAATAAGTTGAAGAGGTTAGATAAGTTCACCAAGTTTCATCGTCCTCACTTCAATGGTGCACCTTCAGAGTATGCCAAGGGATTCGTGGATCATTGTCATGAGATTCTGCACAATCGACTCTAATGTAGTTGATTTCACCGCCTTCGAGATGCAGGGTCCAACCAAGAGGTGGTGGAAGGTCTATGAGCTGGGCATATGAGCAGGATCACCTCCTTTTACCTATGCTTATTTCTCATAGGTCCTTTTGGAGCATTTCATGCCCCGCACTAGGAGAGAGGAGCTGAGGAGGCAGTTTGAGTACCTTTAGCAGGGTCCAATGTCAATTACCGAGTATTAGATGAGGTTCACAGAGCTATCCGTCGTGCCACTATTTTGATTCCCAATGAGGAGGAGAGGTTGAGGAGATTCATTGATGGTATTCACCATGGTATTCTCATTACAATGTCTAGAAAGGTAGAGCTCGGGACTTCATTTCACCAGGTTGTAGAGATAGTGTGTCGTATTGAGCATATTCGCATTGAGCCGATAGAGATGATGCAGGGTAGGGAAAAGAGGTCCCGATATTCAAGGAGATTCAATAGTTCATCTTCTGGAGGCCGAAGTCGATTTAGGAGAGGCCACTCGAGCATGCTAGATTATCATTCACCACTAACTAATCGAGGAGATTCTGTGCAGTCTTTATTCATAGTACTTCCAGGGCAAAGTTCTTATCGTGCTCCATCTGTTCAGGGTTCATCAGTACCATGTTCTTCTAGTGCGTATTTTTGTTCACAGGGTAAAACTCAGGCCCAACAGTCATTTCCGGTTAGAGGTTGCTATGAGTATGGAGAGTTGGGGCACGTCAGGAAATACTGCACCCGTATTCACCGATGTTCAGTGCAACAAGAAGGTTAGACTATGATTCCCACACCGGTTGCTACTGATGAGTGATGAGTTTACAACTTATTTTAATATCTTTTCTTTTGTTTTGTATCCTTTAATAATAAGATGAGGTAATTTATGGTGTGAATTGCTAGTATTTTAGGTACAATGATTCTTGAAGAGAACTGAAATCAAATGAAGTAGAATTGAGAAAAAAAGAGTTGAAGAAGTGCAAATGCAGTCAGTGTCTGGAGGTTCGCATATGTGAGAAAGTGTTTGCATCTGCGAAATTGCTAATGTTACAGTGGGATTGCATGTGCAAGTCCTTCCTCGCATCTGCAGAGGCACTTCTATGCACATTTATCCGCACCTGCGTGAGCGCTTCTACGCTTCAGAGCCCACTTCTGCGCTTTAGAGCCTGCTTCTGTGGAGTAGAAAACTTCCACCAAAGGTCGCATTTGCAAGCAGAGTTTCGCATTTGTGAAACCGCACCTGCCCTGATTCATCCGTAGGTGCGGCTAACTGGCTTCAGACCTGGGCAGATTTTCCAATTCACATTTTCTCTATCTCAAACCCGATACACGACCTAGCTAATTTGAAAGACATATTTGGCAGCCTTTGGGAAAAAATACAAGCTTGGATCTAGGGTTCTTGCACACACACTTGGGAGTTTAATATTAGGACATCAGATGAAATTTTGTTTCCCATTTTTACTCATTTCTTTATTTCCTTGATTTTTATTTAATATTTAAGTGTGTAGTATTTATTCCAATATTTGAATCTTGTTTATGGGAGTATTCATTATTAAAGTTTGGATTAAATATCTTGTTGTGCTGATGTATTGAATGATTTTTATTAATTATGAAGTGAGTTAATTGTTTCTTTAATTATTCTTGTTCTTTAATGTTTCCAAAGGGATTATCTAACCTTAGGACTTTCTCGTTAAATTCGAATTAATCTTGAAAAAGGTAATTTGGGGATGGGAAATATTAATTAACAAGAACTTGTGGCGTTAACTCTCATTTTATAGATTCTACCTAGGGATAGGATTGAACTAGCTACTTGTAGCCATATTCTGGTTCACTTAACCTCTTAATTGTTTTAGGGATAATTCAATCAGTAAGTCTTGTTAGTTTTCAGAAGAAGCGAATAAAGAACTATTATCCGAGGCCAATTAACATAAATTCTCTCATAATTGTAAAATCATGAAATACATTGGACCGTTTAGTGTAATTTCCCATGTATCCAAGCTTGTAGCCATTGATCATTTTACTTGCTTTCTAGGTTAGTTTACATTTTCGCATTTAGGTATAATATTTTCTCAAAACCCATTTTAGTGTCTGGCTTAGCATAATAAGAGATAATTTTCTTCCTTGCTGAATCGCCTACATATCATTCTCTATGGGATTCAACTCCGACTCATCATTGGATAAATTATGTTGTATTCAACCGTATCCACTTACTTTTTGAGGAGTGGATTTGGACGTCATCAAAATTGGCGCTGATGTTAGGGAACAATTTGGCGCATTTAGGTTGTTTGAGAAGTATGCGTACGTGCTTAGATACAAACTTGTGGATATTTGTGTAGTGATTTTTCTTATGTTTATTTTTTTTCTTGTTTATATTCTTAACTTTTGAGAATGGCATCATATAACAAAAATTGATCGGATGGTAATTGTTCATATTTTTGATGATCTTTGTCCTTATTGTGAAGGACCACACTCATGATAAAATTGTTTAAATTCTCCCAGGGAGGATTGTGTGCACAATCTCAAACCCATGAGTGGAGTATATGTGATACGTGTGGTGGTCAAAATAGAAATTTGGGAAATTGTGCTAGGTTGTTATTCCCTTCCCTAAACCCCCACTATGACGATTCTACTTTTGGTTCCGATTATTATAGGGCTTTGGAAGTGGACGAAAATGAGCATGGGAAAAAGGGAGAGTTCAAACTCATGATGAAGTGCCTACTTGAAGAAGAAAACAAAGAGCAAGAAGTCTTAGAGGAGATATTGGAAAATAGACTCCAACAGAGTTTGGATCTTTAGTCAAGAATTGAACATCCGCTAACCGACTCCCTGCTTGTTGGTGATTCCAAGGAAAAAAAAAGAATTAGATTCAACTGATGCTGTCGAAAATATGGTTGAAGCTGACTCTAGTTCGGGGGAATAAGAGGATGTCATGATCCAGTCAAACTACCAACTTGGAGGCTTGATGTATCATTCCAAGAATTTTTTGACATTGGAGTTGTGTGGTGATATGGGAATTGAGCCTCATAAATCGACGAGGAATTTCAAAGAGGAAAGAAAAGAGCCGTACATTTTAAGATTTGAAGGTGCAAGAAGACAAAATTACATTCCTCACATGTAAGCCAAGAAATGCAAAATGAAGAAATTTATGTTTGGCTTGATTATCTACTTATCACCCTTGCCGCTCGTGGTCACAAACTTGACTCAGAGTTAGGTTCCCAATTCATATCCTCCAAGTTGAGAGAAAAGTGACAGAGTTGGTAAGCGTCGTGCTACAATGTTAAATCCGCAGTGGAATGCAACCCCATCATTTTCAAAATTTTTGGTCATCTTTTGAATTTTTCTTTTTTAGAATAGTTTATTATACTATTGTTGACTATTCTGCAAAGTTTTTATTTTTTTGCGTTGAATTGAGGTGTTGGAGGCATGCCAAATGTCACGACCCAAACCGAAGGGCCACGACATGCACCCGATGCCTTACTTAACCGAGTACCAATGTAACATATCTTTCTTATCGTACCATCATGGGTAAATGGGCCAAAAGGCTGCCATGAGTTAACCAGAATAAAATATAAGTGCATACTAGAGATAGGATGACCCAACATTATATAGAAACTTATACATGCAACATACGAGCCTATATGGCCGACATGATCCTTTGTACACTCAAAACGTAGGTCGACAAGGCCATACAAGTATCCATATACATGTTATCTATCTACAAGCCTCTAAGAGTACATAAATGTCATATAGGTCGGGACAGGGCTCTGCCATACCAGTAAATACATTTCCCAATCATACTGACCAAATAGGCAACTCCGGAGCAAGTGAAGTGCAGCAACACCTTCCGCTGAGCTGATAGAATACTAGGAGGACTGTCAACCTGTCTATCGGGACCTACATGCATGAAACGCAGTGTCCCCAGGCAAAAGGGACATCAATATGAATAAAGTACCGAGTATGTAAGGTAGGAAAGCATAAATAAGAACAGTAATGTAAAGTGAGATAGAGGAGATACAACCTGTAGCATATGAGCGGCTCCGAGGGCTACTGACATGAAATTCATGATACATATATATATACATAAACTTTAAAAAATATACACCTCTGTGGGCATCATCATCATCATCATCATATCATACCCAACCTCAAAGAGGACTCGGTAAAATGTTCCGGCCATCATAAGG
Organism: Nicotiana paniculata; assembly: GCA_005239505.1. Lineage (NCBI taxonomy): Eukaryota > Viridiplantae > Streptophyta > Magnoliopsida > Solanales > Solanaceae > Nicotiana > Nicotiana paniculata. The sequence continues at coordinate 67,690 of MDKI01040451.1, forward strand.
CTCGGTAGAATCATACCCGGCCACGTGGAGCTCGATAAACCCAACTGATAAGTGGTTCCACAATTGGTGCCGTACCCGACCGACTATAGCATGATCGGTAGAGTAAAATAGATACTATATATAATGCATGCTAGACTCATGAAATCACGTTCTATACTTTTCGGAGTGACTTAAGGTAGTTGCAACTTCGATTAACATTACGGACATCATACCATCAATATGAACTTCACTAGGACTCAAGGATCACACATACTTTCTTAGAATAACTTTGCAAGGAAAGAACAACATGGACAACCTTAGTTGCTAGGAGCAGATTCATTATGAAATAGCGTATCATTTACGTTCGTTTTGACTCTAGATCATTCCCAAAGAATGAAAGAAGAGCCTTAACATACCTTTGCAATCTTGTCTCCAATCGTCAGCCAAGCTGAATATGATCTTCTTACGCCTACAATGAGTAACCCGACTTCATAGTCATCATGTAAGCATTGTAACTCTCATATTTCAAAACCAGTATTCTACAAGAAAACGGGAAACACCTCCCCTGTTTTAACTACATCCCATATGTTACCAAAAGTCACCAAACAGCCCAAACAACAACAATATAATTCACAATAAGCTCTCCAATTAGTTAAACAATCATTTTGAGCGGCAAGCTCGATCGGAATCCGTATAACCCATATCACCCCTTATAGACTTCTTACCTTAACTGAAAAACATCATTAATATGATAATGAATTAATTCATCAATGATTCCATCCTTATACCACATATTTATAACAAAGGAAACAATCCACAACTCCAACTTTCTTCTATTAGAAACTTTATTCACTAGTTCATGTCTAGTCCAACCATTTAAATTAATAAACATAAAGATAACCTTAAGCACCTGCAAGAGCACAATACACATGACTACTAAAGTAGCTTAAAGTTGAAATCCAAGTTATATTTAGCTTACAATATCCCTTAATGGCAATACAACACCATAGAAGTGACTTAAGCTAATCCAAGTATTATCTTGTAGTTTATCATCATAAAAACTTAACCAACATACAAGAAATCTTAAGTACAAATATCAGGCTGTTATAATAACCTTATCCAGTAGCAAAAACTTTAAATTTCAGCAAAACACAGCCCACAACTATCCTCAATGACAACACAACCTCAAAGAGGTGTTGTTCTTCACTAGAACTAACTTTTGATGTTGAAATATGGTATAATCCATTTGCAAGACTTGAAATAACCTAGGATTTATATGAAAGCCATGGGAGAGTATTTTACATAACATAAACCACTTAAAACAACCTCAACAAGAAACTAACTAGCGCGACAGGATTCCTGACACTTGATTTGTGTTGTTTGCCCTTTGTTTGGTATTGGATCATGAGATAACCTTGAGAGAGTGTATTTAGGTGTCTAGGGTATGAAGATACTGAAAATGAACGAGTTAAAATGGGGTGGAGCGTCTTATACATAACAACATATCTAAACCGCCTATGTGGGTCCCATAGAGAGCTGTTTGGCGCAGTCTCGCTAAAGTACGAATATCTATAGTCCGATGTCGTAAGAGGAATGGTTTAATGAATTGTAAACTAGACTCATAGATCTTCAGTTGGTAGATAGTCCAATAATTCCAAGTATATTGGGAGAAAATCGCAGTTACATTTGGCCTAATTTTCAGCACATTATGAATGTAACTTGTGAAGACCTTTGCCAACTTTTGTTCCACAACTTACATGACTTCAAAACGTAGTACACGACTATCATACAACAAAAATAACTCATAGAATAAACTTCTTATCATGTAGTGAACCATAGTTTCACCCTAAAGTACATGTTATAACATCCCAAACTCATCGACTTTCGACGAAACTTATTTTCTTCAATTGGTTTAGCTTCTAAGATTTCCAACCCTCTTTGTACTCGTTATTCATGATCTTAAATATTTGTAACCTCCAAGGTAACATGATTAACTTACTTTAAGTACTTTCAAAGACGATCTCATTTCTGAGCTTAAATCAAATTGACTTGCAACGTACTCTCACATAGGAAAATATGGGGTGTAACACCTAAAAAGTGGCTACCAGTTCAGTTGATCAGATATCTTGTGCAACCGTATCAGCGGAAATATCGCAAATGCTGAAACGCATAAGAATAGAAGGTGTCGCAGATGCGCAGAAGTGGTATTCTAACTGTATAAGTGGCTTCGCAGAATCGTTAAAAATTCTGCGAATGCGATTGGTCGGGAAAGTTTAATGAAACAACATATATTCAGTGGGTAAAATTCCACACCCTTCTCTCCCAAACTCTAACTCCTCTCATCTCTCACACAACTGCTCTTCACCTCCAGTGATCCCACTCAATTTCTCATGCATAGGCAACCAAGTATGCTCTTATTCTCTCTCTCTCTCTCTCTCTCTCTCTCTCTCTCTCTCCCTCTCTCTCTTCTACTTCTATTGCTTCTTCTCTCATTTTTTTCTACTGTTTCTCCATAGCTCTTTCGCATAGTCACCTTTCCCCCCCTCTCAATCCATGTTAGTGTAAGGGTGAGGAAAATTGGTTGAGTGTAGTTGTGTGTGCTTGGTGTTGTTGAACAAAAAAAAATGGGGAAGTATGAGTACCCAATTAGTTTAAACGATCATAGCTCTCTTGTCTCTTGCTAAGTGCTCGATGAATTGTCCGAGAGGCTTTTAAATTCTAAGTGCCTTAAAATCAAGTTTAATTAAGTCTTGTATTTATCCATTGCACTAATTTAGAAGTCTTCAGTGTAATTTAGTGAAAAAATGATGTTTGGAATTGAAAAGTTTGGTAGTTTTTTGGGTTTGAAACTTCTGACGAACATCGTAGAAGAGGGAAAAGTGCCACAGATGCGGCCTCGCACATGTGATGTCTCTTCCACAGGTGCAAATTTTTTTAAGCAATGTGAATCCGCAGAAGCAGAATATTTTCCACTGAAGCACAACCGTATCTGTAATGAATTTTCTGCAGGTGCGATGCCTGGCAGAATTTTGCAGTTCTAGTAGCTTTGCAACTGTGTCTTGTTGGGCCCGTTTGGCTTTATTATTTGGCCTAATTGCAGCCTTTCGAATTGCTTAACATGATTCTATTCTCGACTAACTTGGTTTTGATTTTTTAGGTACTTTGAGCTTCAAAAATGGACCCAAACATGAACGAAAATGTGGCACATGACCATGAAATTGAAGAAGTTGTGGATGAGCAATATCACACTGATCGATTCATGTCTGCTGACTGTCTTAGCCATTATCATGATAATCTTCTTACAAAGAAGGTCCTACTTGTAAAGGGGATCTCCGAGGATAGATTGGCTGAGCTACATCCAGATTTCTCTGGCCATCTATAGACCATTGGCTAGACTTGTTTCGTGCCTACTCCGTGTGATACAAATTAGGAATGTGTTTGCGAGTTTTATGCCAACCTTAAGCATACAAGCTTACACGACCCACAACTCACCATAAGGGGCAAAAATAATGAGATTTATATCTGAGCAGATCAATGATGTTTATGGGCTTCTGAATCATCCACTTGAGCCGGTGCAAGAAAAATATACATGCTCCAACAGATATTGGACAGTGTCTAAAATTTATCCCTCAGTCAAGTGAGTAAAGTGAGCCAACAAGAGGAAGGGCTTAAAATCCATGGATTTCATAGCTGAGGTTAAGATGTGGTTGTACATAATCTGTAGCAGAGTCGCACCTTGTGGGAGTGTCTTTGATGTTTCCTATGTGTCATACCCCAACCTCGGGAAGTGAGGCCGACACTCAGCCGAGTGGACCCGGTCAAGCAAGCCTGTTAGACACTTTCTACCAGCCTCACTTATGATCAAGAGAAAGCATATTTTCATTAATTAGATAGTAGGAAGGACATATATACATTAGTAAATCATTTCATTAGATACATCATTGTTAAGTTTCAAAATACACACATTCTTATGATTGAGTGGAACAAGAGTCCAACACATAACATAATCCGTTTGACCTTTCTAGCACCCATATACGACCCACACAATGTCTACGGAGCCTCTAAAGATACAAAAGAGTGTTAAGATAATGCCGGCGACAAGGTCCCAGCTATACCTCAAAACGTGACAACAATATGAACAAAAGATACAATACATGACCCCGGGATGAAGTGGGGATCAGCGAGTCCTCTGGGAAGAGGATGCACCACTATCGGAGTTCAAATTTGTCGGCTATAGAACCACCTGCATCCATTTAAAGATGCCACGCCCCGGTAAAATGGACGTTAGTACTGTCGAATAGTACTAATATGTAAAACTAAAACACCATCTCAATAGAGTGAACAATAATACAAGGAGGTAGCAATCATGAGTCAATAAGAGCTTCAAACAATACTAAAACATCAAGTAATGATCACATAAATTCTCAAGTCAATTTCCATCTTATTAGGTTGGGGAATATTTAGTTCCAAAATATCATAAATAATAATACCACCGTGTTCTTACACGGAGTCCGATCACGACCCGATCGGCTAGGTCATCTCATTTGATACATCAACCATAACCACAATTACAATTATCATTTCCATCACAATTACCACCATGTGTGTGGCATGGAGTCCGATCAGGCCCGATCGGCTAGGCTATCTCACTCGAGACATCACCCTTTCAATGAATCATCTCACTTCATTCTTCTTTCCCATCTTTTCAATACATTGGCACAAGCGAACTCAATTATAAAGTCATTCGTGGCACTTGGCCGTATTTCATAATTCTAGTTTCCGCTTTTAACATTCAACATCTTTATCATCATCAACAACAATAAGGTCTACCATTTAAGAAATTAGTAAACCTATGAGCAATTTGGGAATCCTAAGCACATAGAGGCTTTTCATACAATTTGGCATAATAACCTTTATTCAATTTTGACATGAAGTCTTAACATTTCTTAACGCATATTCCACATTTTGAAAACATCCTCAAATGGAAAGATGAGATGATAAAACATTTAAAAATAAATATCAAACATGTATTTTTCAACACAAACACATTCGGAATAACCCATTCTATAATGATCAATTTGGGACATACACCAATTACATGAATGCTGTGGGATTTGATTCTAAGAAGAAGGGGGTTTAGCCAACATACCTCAATTGAGATCCCTTACACTATAAAATGTTCCAGGAATCTTAAAAACACCAATCTATTTTAGAAATATAACAAATTGAACTAAAATTAGGGAAACAATCATGGTCCTAGCTCATTTGAGCATTTTATCAACCACCAAGTGTGCATTAAGGTTTTAAGGCCCTTTATGAAAGACTTCACCATCCCACACCCCATTATTTACCATTTTTAGCTCACCATCCTCCCTATACTCTTTTATCACACATGCATGCAAGATAAACAACTTCCCTACCCAAGAATTGTCTTGCTAATTACCCTTTTTTGGTTCATTTACGAAATTAAGGGCTAGGGTATAAATTCTTACCTCTTGGATGAAGGCTTAGTGAATTTATCCTTGTTAATATTCATTGATTTGAGCAAGAATTGATGGATAATTGATTGAAGATCACTCCCCCACTCTAAGCACTCTCTCTCACACTAAAAGTATAAGGTTTTCCAAGAAAAATGATCCACAATGCTTATATAACCAGATTGGGTCGGGTTATAAAGATTAGAAAAATATGAGCCCGACACAAATCTGCGACCACATATGCGACTGCATAATGCTTCTGCGGTCCGCAGAGTGGGCCGCATAATTGGCCCTCCTGAGCTTACATATTTTGCTTCAGTTTGCGACCAGTCTGTGGTCGCATAATGCGCTGCAGAACCACCATCATAAAATCTCAAGGTTGCATATGCAATTAGAGTGCGGCCTGCGAAATGGTTATGCAGTCTCATAATTGGCCGCGAAATTTGCCTCAAAATTGGCCCAAAAAGCTGCTTCACTCTGCGGCCCCATGAGTGATTATGCAGCCGCATAATGGGTCACAGAAATGCCTATTTATAAAAAATATTTCTTTCAATACCCCAACTCCCTACTCCGGCATCACGAAACCCCATTTTTTAGAAATTTTTTTACGGGGCCTTACACTATGTCAGAGCCCTCATGATAGTGTTACACCCCATATTTTTGTACGTGAAAGTATGCCATAAGTAAACTTATGGAATCTCAGAAATGAGATATTACATCCCACATTTTCGTATGTTAATGTTTCGTCGTAAGTTAATCGACGTAAGTTCGGGAATGAGATTATTTTGAGATTATAAGCATTAGGCTATTTCAAACAAGTGATAAGTAAATTCGTGAAGGTGAGAGGGTAAGAAAATCAAAGAAAATGAATTTCGTTGAAGTTTAAAATTTTGGGATAAAATATGGCCTGAGCTAAAATACCAGTATTTATGGACTAGTACCATACAAGGTACCACATGCCCATGATAGTAAGGTGTCTAAAATATATTAAAAGTGAATAGTATTTTAAGTAAATTGAGATAATTCTTAATTATATGGGTAATCGGTTACTTATTGGATACGAGGATAAATATTTAAGTGAAATTTGTTGGATAATTATAAGGAGGAAACTATACACGTGGGGGTATGAAAGTGGGGCAGCAAATTGCCAACTAATTAAGTCTAAGGAGGTGGTGGCACAAAATAATTAAGCATGGATATTGGGCTCATCACCAACTATTGTGAATAGATACATTTTCCAATGGTAGAAGTTTGATGATTTCAAAGGACTCCAACAATGTTAATGATTCTTTCAAATCAAAGTTAGAAGGAATCTTGCAATCAAAACCAGATTCACCAATGTCCAAGAATGCAAGTGAAGAGGCAACGGGATTTTGCAATTATGAGGGAGTACAGTGCAATCTTTCTCAAAAAATATCATACGGATTTTCCCCTACTTCGATCCGCTGTTACATGTTTTGTCGCAATAAATATAGGTTAGAGAGATTGTCAAGAGAATCGACTTAGCTATGTTAAGGCTAAGCCCTTCCTTCATTTTGGCATGATCCAGTAACTACATGTTTTTGATAACGAGACATAAAGAGAATTCATATTCCGTAATTTATGTACATTTTCCTAGTCTCATAAATTACAGTATTCTCCCTTATCGGGACTTTATATTTAGTTAAGTATTGTTTTCTTTCAGTCAAGAGAGCAACGGGTCTATATATATATATATATATATATATATACACAAAATATTTCACCACCATCGAGCTATAATCAGTGGGCTGGCCCAATTGGGCAACCTCTGATCAGTTGGTAAGTTATATATCGAGCCTACTGTGGCCGAGCGCCTATGAGCGAGCCTAGAATGGAAGAGATATAGAGCCTAGTATGATCGAGCTCCTATGAGCGAGCCTACTAAGGTAGAGCAGTTATATATACCGAGCCCTATAAGGCGGGACAACTATTTTACTTACTATATTGAGAGAGTTGAGTCAGTATCAGCAGGTAAGCATATCTTCAGATTATCTTTGACTCCTAGTTACGTTCAGTTATTATATTATCAGTTCAGTTTTAGCTTTCAATTGTTCTGTTTCCTTACATACTCGGTACATTATTTCGTACTGGCGTCCCTTTTATCGGGGACGCTGCATTTCATGCGTGCAGGTTCAGACAGACAGACAGACGAGTAGACCTCCTCAGTAGGGGTTGCTCGAGTTCAGCTTGATCGGTAAGCTCCGCGTCCTTCGGAGTTGTCGGGTCTAGAGTTTTATGTACATCTTGTGTATATATGTATATATGTTAGGGATAGGTGGGGGCCCTGTTCTGATCACAGTACATCTATCAGTAGAGGCTTGTAGACATATCCTGTCAGTTAGTGCAGTATGTTGGTCTTGTAAGCCTTGTATGTATATTTTATTGGTTTGCCAGCTATAGTAGTTATGTAGGCCCAGCTTTATATCGATGTTTAGTCAGCGTTCGCAAATTGTCTTACAATGTGGCCCATGGCCAAAGTATGAAATTATATGTTCAGAGTCTCTTAATCTCAAGTTGGTACACAAGGATATGTGAGGCACCGGGTGCCGGTATTTCCCCCACGTTCGGGGCATGATAGAAGTGGTATTAGAGCAGTTATGTCCTAGGGAGTGTACAAGCCATGTCTAGTAGATTCTTGTTTATGGGTGTGTTGTGCACCACACTTATAAGTAGGAGGCTATAGAGCATTTAGGACTTTCACTCTTTATTCTTACTCTAGATCGTGTGGTAGAGTTTAGTTGTAAGAACTCAATTTACTAAACTCAATCTTATTCATAATATGACGATACCTATATTCAGAAAGACGCTTGGTAAGAGATATAGCTGTGGAAGAGTTGAGTTAGAGGAACTCGAGTTTGCATCATTCCTAGGATGGATAAATGTGAGGTCTTCAGCAGAACATGTGTGTATTAAGACGTGTAAGATTCTTGATAAGGAGCCTTAAGGCAAGAATATATATCCACCCTTCTGATAAAAAGGGCAATGAGAGAATCAGAAGGTACAAGTTTCAACAAGTAAAAGAAGAAAGATAAATAAGGATACGACGTACGCATTTAGTAAAGATGATCATTATCTACTATTCAGGAAGAGAGCTATAATCATTTTGAGTTACCTTCGACAGTGACAGAGGTATGTATAATTGGCCACATTGATCTTAGTTATGCCCTATGGGAGCTAATAGATATGGTTTAAGAGAAGGACGTGATATCAGGATCCAGATGGGGTTAGAGTAATCCAAAACGGTGGATGGATTATTTGCGTTAGTTGACATTCCCGAAGAATATTGTAAATGTGCTAAAAAAATCTCCTTGTGATACACCCAGAGGGTGCACTCTAGAATAGTACATCTAGATATGAATACTAGAATGATAAAAAAATGTTTTTTACAAAGACAGGAATTGGAATCCTAGAAGGGATAAATATTACCTTAGTATGACTCATGTTCCTGATAGAGCGAGATTGTTAGGCAACCCTAAGAGCTAAGGGATGGAGCAAGGGGAGCTAAAAAAAAGTATGTCTTCTTGGAGTTTTCAGAATAAAGTGGTAGGCGTAAATGTTAGCAGGGAAATAAGAAGAGAGTTAATGAAACACTATGAGTAAGATGTGATACATGGATGACAACGGTATAAAAAAATGAAAATGATGACAGTATTATAGAGTCTATAGTAAAGTGAAGGAAAAGGCGAGAGATGACAGGACTTGAGACAACAAAAGAGTATATGACATAAAGTCATATCCTCAATTCGAGAAATAAGTTCGTGACTCTCACGTGATTACCAGAAGGAAAAGTTAGACCCCAGAGTAATAAAAATCAGTATGGGCTGGTGAACAAGATAAACTAAACACAGATTAGGGACTGAGTGATTTGATAATAGTCGGCATCATGAAAAATTCATAGATTGCGTTCTGGCGACAATAGAATGGAAGACAAATGAATAACCCTTAAAGGTCATTCAGGAATACGCTTTCCTAAATCAAGAAATGTGAGCGAAGTTAAGCTTAAGGGACTGTGTGTGCCAGTTACACTAGGTGTCTCCCTCATGTGTAATGAATTTTGTTATCCTTGGTACAGAAGGATTTTCGCAAGGCGAGTAAGGGTCATCAATGATGTGAAAAGACGCTAAAGTTGAAGAGGTAAAACATCTATAGGTAGATCGTCGTAGCTCTAAATCTTAGTTCTCCCCTAAAGAGGGGAATATGGAGTGATGTGGCATTAAGTCAAAATTAAGTGGTTCTAGTAACTATGGAGTGGTAAAGGAAGAATGCAATAAAAATGAGAAAGGGTGAGATTGAACTTACTCAAATCCTACTGATATGCTTCGATTCCAGAAAATTATGCAAACACGACGTCAAGGAGACGAAGTAAGGGATGCCCGAGTTGTTATTGATAGATAAGGAGCCAATGCGGAACGTAAGTTAAGACAAAGGAAATGACCCAAGAAAGATTACACGAAATGTTGATATGAGAATGGGCCAACGAGTAGTTAGTAGTGGATTCAGGAAGAGCCTAGTAGTGGCTAGACAAGAGGATAAAGACAAATCAATAGATGAATACAAGATAACCATAGGGAACCCCAACATAGGGAATTCAACCTCGTAGTTATGACATTGTAATAATTGAGATATATTCATATAGGAGATGGGGAAGTTAAAAAGGTACCATATGAGTATTACGGAAATAAAAGAGAATTCCACTAGGAAGACAATCGAAATATCAGTTCAGAAGTAATCCTACAAGCACAAGGGCGTGGAGGTAAGTAACTACAGATAATTATAGGCGAGGAAGGACATCAAAAATTCCGTCGAGTATACGATGTAATAAGCTCGCAGCTTTACAAGAGTCAGAGTGTCCTCCCTAAGTAATACAATGAAAGTCTAGTTGAGGATATATGAAAGAAGGATTCAACCTAAGCACAATAACTTGAAGAAGGAATGGTCATGTAAAAACAATCTCACAACAACAATGTATGCGCTCCATAAGAAAGTGGCATCTATCGTGGCTAATGAACGAGAAGTAAAAATAAAAAGTGATATTCAAGATCATAAGAGTTGCACAAAAATTATGGCATATGTGGGAACTAAGAGATAAGCTTAGTATGCACGCAACAAGGGGCAGAAAGACTAGGAAAAGTGATTGCCTACGATTAAAGAAAGTTGAGAAGGAACGAAAGGAATTATTCGATCATTGATCTAGAGTTAGTTACGTTATGAACACACTTAAGAGTTCAGAGTATTATCCATGCGGCATATATGTGGACAATCATACAGCCGTAGAAGATTTCGGTATAAGTTAAAAGAAATAATTAAGCCCAGGTCATATACAAAGGATTGAATTGTAAGAAGATTGTATAATGGAAATTCCATAGCGTCCATGAAGGGGTAAAGTAATAACTAATACCATGAGCCGTAGATCGGAAGATAGCTTAGGCCTACATAAAGGTTGATTAGAAGGAAGAGGAAACTAAAGAGTTTAATCAACTAAGTAAATCAGGAGTCTGATTGTTGGACCCGGTAAATTATAGGAATCATGATTGAGAACATTGTAGAATCACTCTTAATATCATAGGTGCAAGAAAGATAGTACAACAACCATATTCTATAACGACTCTACAAAAAATCCAGTTAGAAGAGTATCAGCCTTATAAAAAGTCAGTATGAAGCTCCCACCGGATTATGTATGCACCAGAGGTGCAAATGTATAATGGAACTTCAAGTTGTGGATGTGAATTATACCTATGTGGAAGGGAGGTCATGAAGGAGATAGAAGATGTGATGTGAGATTTTAAGGTAAGTAAGGTAAAAGTGAACAACTTATGAGATACTCAGATGCAGAAGGTTGGGAATAATCCATACTTCGGATAGAAGTAGAAGCGCTGGGATTCATTATCAATAGCAGCATTGACAGTGGCATATCTTCCAACCTATGGTTTCTAGGTACCGAGAGATCTAGTCAAGAGAATAAAGAAGAATTAGAGACGATGCGATGTCTCGCCTGATGTTCCAGAACAACACAAGGAAATCTATGATGCAAGCAAGTTGAAGGAAGGTTGCGAGTAGTATAAACGGATATGTGTAGGTCGCAAGCTAAAGTATGGTAAAGCGACAAGGTTTTAGGAATACAGGAGTAAGGATAAGAAAGGGCAAGTGAGAAGGTGATGAGAATAGATAAGTACTCAGGATTAAGCCTATGAAAATAAGAAGAGCTGATGGTTTCTCTAAGTTATACAAAGCTCAGTATAGGCTGAATGAATTCCAAGAAGTCTAACACTAATAATATCTAGAAGAGATGGAATGTTGCCATGGTAATAGAGTGAAGACGTAATTGTGATAGATAAAGGATAACGTTTGGGCCTTTGATTGAGTAATGATTAGAATAAAAAAGGGATTTCATGAGTTGTATAGGATTAAATACCCACGTAAGTAAAACACATTAGGATGATATGCAATACGGTTATGGAAGTATAGTATCGCCCCAGGTGGATCAGTCTAATCATTTTAGATGGTTCCCGATGAGACGTAAGTCCTAGTAGTAATGTATTACGTAATAAGTTTCAAGTTATCAATGGTAGATTATAGATCATTGTTAAGGTGAATCAACAATGGATGGATAAGAGTTACAAAGTATGAGATGAAAGTAGGCCGTCAATCTTAAGATGAATAGTAATGAGGAAGCATTAAAGGACTTAGATGTATACATATGGGATAAGCAACGAGAATAACCTGGAGTTTGGTAGCAGACCTTTGTAACGATATATCGAAGTAAGAGTTATAGTATAGTATGACCAACCTAGATGCAGTAAAGCCACAGATGGATAACCAAGCCTATGAAACAAGATATAGCAATAGTCGTAAGTTCAAGAAAGTACCGAGCAAAGAACTTCAATACACCTATAGATGCCCAAAGGGACATTTTGTCAAGTTCTGCATATATTCCCAAAGTGAGGCCTAGAGATTGGCTAAAATCTGAAGGGAAGAGTCGCATAGGCGCACATACAAGGAAAAAGTCATACAGGCTACATGGTAGAAGGTAGCAACAGTTACGATATTGGTAGGATTCCGAACACAAGTCGTGGTGTGAGAAAGAGGCCTAAAGGAACTAACCAAGAGAATGAACTAACCCCAAGGGATGATCTCAGATTGAAATCCAAGGCATGGTCCCATTGAAAGCCCAGGGAATAATTCCTAAAACAGAAAAAAATAGGATTTAAATAAAGTCCAAGGGGGTATGATCCCAATAAACATAGGAGGGAATGCCCTAGCTATATAGTATTTTCACCACCATCGAGCTATAATAGGTGGGCAAGCCCCTATTGGGCAACCTCTGATCAGATGGTAAGTAATTGTCACTACCCCAAATACTAAGCCGGCCATGATGGCGCCTATCATGATACTAGGCTAGCCAATCTACCGCGAAATATCATAAAGACTTCCCCTTAAATTCAAAACTGTTCAATATTCCATAAAATTCTTCCGGTTTAATAGTTAAAGCAACAAAACGAATAAAATAGTTTATAACCTGCCCCAAAACCTGGAGTCAACCGTCATGAGCATCTATAACCAATACAACCTACTACTATTTCTTTACTACAACCAGTTCTAGGAAATGATATCAACTAACAGGATAAGAAGGGAAAGAGGGCATGCTGTGGACGCCAAACAGCTACCTCAAAATCCCAAACAAATCTCCAAGGGAATGTGAAAACAGCTAGCGCTCAGACCCAACACCTGAATCTTCACACAAGGTGCATGGAGTAATGTGAGTACACTAACTCAGTAGTAATGAAAGTAAATAATGTCTAAGGCAACGAAACACGTAAAAACAATCATAAATACACAGAAAATGAACTCCTTCTTTCAGAAAACATAGATACGATACCTTATAACATTTAAAGTCAATCTCAGTAAAACATCATTTGAAAATGTGCCTTCTTACAAATTCCATAGAAATCAAAACGATTTAGTATATATAAAATCGACAGAGTTCACAATGGTCTTCCAGATGGAAACATGTTTCATAAATTGCCCTCGGGCGTATCATCACTCAGCATGTCTCATAGCCACTCAGCGTCAGCCCCTCGGGCTACCTCACAATCACTCGTGCCTCCCAAATCACTCGTCACTCGTCACTCGGCACTCGCACTCAGTAGGTACCTACGCTCACTAGGGGTGTACAAACTCCGGAGGGGCTCCTACAGCCCAAGCGCTATAATAGGCCAAATCATGGCATCAATCACTCTGGCACTCGCCTATCAGTAACATGTTGCGGCGTGTAGCCCGATCCCATATGATATCCTCACAAATTAGGCCCTCGGCCTAACTCAGTCATCATAAACAGTATAACATGCTGCAGCGCGCAGCCCGATCCCATCATATCCCCACAACATAGGCCCTCGGCCTCACTTAGTCAGAAACCTCTTAAAAATCCACTCGAGCTATCAGTAAAATGGGGAACTCGACCCAAAATATCATTTTATATCTCAACAATAGTGAAAATAAGACTGAGTTTTGAAATCAGTATACATAATATGACTGAGTGTAAATCATAATTCCACACAGTGAGGACTAGCAGTAAAATCCCCCAAGGGGTCCATATACATGGTTCGAGGTCCAAATACGGCGTTCTGCCCAAAACATAGTAATAATCTTTAAACCATGAAATATTGTATGATTTAGGATCAAATACGCAACTTAATAGTTGCTACGGGACGCACCAAGTCAGAATCCCCCAACAGTGCATGCCACACACTCGACATCTAGCATGTGCGCCACTCCAAATGGTGATACAATGCGAAGTCCGGGGTTACAGTCATTACTTACCTCAAACTAGCGAAACTACTAATCTGCATTGCCTTTGCCTCTTGACTCGGCCTCCAATTTATCTGAATCTAATCAAAACCAGATTAATATCATCAATATATGATAAAGGAACAAAGCCCACTCGAAAATAATCAAATTTAACAAAAATTCTCGAAATTGGCGAAACCCGACCCCTGGGCCCACGTCTCGGAATTCTATAAATATCACATCACAAGAATCCTCATCCTCCCCCGAGTCTATATATATAAAATACATCAAAATCCAACCACAAATGACCCCTAAATTCCTCTATTTTAAGTCTCAAATTCCCAAGCCCTAAACCCCCTATTTTAGACACTTATTTCCATGAATATCACCTCCAATTAGTCAAATAACACCATAGAAATGAGTTTTAGGTCCAAAAATCTTACCTCAACGAAGTTCCCTTGATTTCCCTCTTCAAATCACTCCTAAAAGTCTCAACCCGTATGAAAACTTGGATGAAATAAGCTAAAATTTGCGAAGGTAAATATTTATATTTTTTGCCCAGGGGTTCCGCATCTGCGGTCCCCGCACCAGCGACCAAAGGTCCGCATCTGCGGATTTCACTTAAAGCCCTCCTTCTGCGCCTGCGATCAATCCGCCGCACCTGCGGGCTCGCAGGTGCGACTCTCCTTCCGCACCTGCGATGCGACCCCAGCCAACCAACCTCCGAACCTGCGATGACCAAAGCGCACATGCGATGGCCGCACCTGCGACCACCCTTCTGCAGGTGCGGAACACCAGAACAGCAACACACCAGAAGAATTTCCAATCAAACTCTTCGACGGCCATTCGAAATCATCTCGAGCCCCTCGGAGCCCCAACCAAAAATACAAATACCTTATATCACATCATCCGAACTTAGTCGAACCCTCGGAACACGCAAAATATCATCAAAACACCAATTTAATCCATGATTCAAGCCTAAGGATTCCTAAACTTTCGAAATTGTCCAACGATGCTGAAACAAACCAAAAACGTCCGAATGACGTGAAAATTTGCACACACATCCAAAATGACGCTACGATATTGTTCCATCTTCCAGGACTTCGTTCCGACCCGGATAGCTTGTTTTCCACTGCCGACCGAAAATTGCCAAAAACTAAATTCCGCCAATTCAAGCCAAATTCTACTCCGGACCTCCTAATGACATTCCGAACACAGTCCTAAGTTCCAAATCACCTAATGAGGCTATCCGAGCCACAAAACCCCCATTTTGAGATCGTTTACGTAATAGTCGACTTTCGGTTGACTTTCCTAACCATAAGGCCAACTTAAGAGACTAAGTGTCTCATTTTTCACCACGACCACTCTAAACCCGAACCAACCAACTAAACACGACATACTTAGTCTAAGCAACACACGATATAGTAGAAACACGGGAAACATGTCTAAATCTTACGGAACGACCGGCCGAGTCGTTATATTCCCCCTATTAAATAAACGTTCATCCTCGAACGAGTCTAGAAAGATACCTGGAGTCTCAAATAAGTGAGGATATCTGCTCCGTATCTCCCGCTCGGTATCCCCGGTGGCCTCCTGCACCGGCTTCCCTCTCCACTGCACTTTCATTGAAACTATATCCTTAGACCTCAACCTTTTGACCTGACGACCCAAAATAGCTACTGACTCTACCTCATATGACATATCACACTCAAGCTGAACCGAGCTGAAATCCAAGACATGAGACGGGTCACCAACATACTTCCGAATCATGGAAACATGAAACACTGGATGAACGCTCGATAAGCTAGGTGGAAAAGAAAGTCTATAAGCCGCATCTCCAACCCTCTGAAGCACCTCAGAAGGCCCAATGAGCCGGGAACTCAACTTGCTCCTCTTCCCGAACCGCATAACACCCTTCATGGGTGACACTTTCAGTAGAATCTTCTCCCCAACCATGAAAGACACATCCCAAACCTTCCGGTCCACAAAACTCTTCTGCCTAGACTGCGCCGTGCGAAGCCGCTCCTGAATCAACTTCACCTTATCAAACGCATCCTGTACCAAGTCTGTGCCCAATACCCTAGCCTCACCCGACTCGAACCAACCAACCAGAGATCTACACCTCCTACCATATAAAGCCTCGTACGGAGCCATCTGGATACTCAACTGATAGCTATTATTATATGCAAACTCCACGATTAGAAGAAACTAGTCCCATGAACCCCCGAAATCAATGACACAAGCACGCAACATGTCCTCCAAAATTTGAATAGTGCGCTTTGACTGCCCGTCCGTCTAAGGATGAAATGCTGTGCTCAACTCGACCTGAGTACCCAACTATCTCTACACGGCTCTCTAAAACTGAGATGTGAACTGAGTACCTCTGTCAAAAATGATAGAAACTAGAACACCATGCAACCAGAAAATCTCCCTTATATAAATCTCCGCTAACCGCTCCGAAGAATAAGTAGTACCAATAGGAATGAAGTGCACGGACTTGTCAACCGATCCGCAATGACCTATATAGCATCAAACCTCCTCGAAGTCTGTGGGAGCCCAACTACAAAGTCCATAGTGATCCGTTCCCACTTCCACTCCGGATTATCCAACCTCTGATGCAATATACCTGACCTCTGGTGCTCATACTTGACCTTCTAGCAGTTGAGACACCGAGCTACAAACTCAACAATATCCTTCTTCATCCGCCTCCACCACTAATGCTGTCTCAGATCCTGATACATCTTCGCGACACCCGGATGGATGGAATATCGCGAGCTATGGGCCTCTGCTAGAATCAACTCTCAAAGCCCATCTTGGGCACACAAATCCGACCCTGCATCCTCATAACCCCATTATCACCAATAACTACATCCCTGGCATCACCTTGTCAAACCCTGTCCTGAAGAGCGAGCAAGTGTGGGTCATCATACCGGCATTTTCTGATATGATCAAAAAGAGAAGAA
Source organism: Nicotiana paniculata (assembly GCA_005239505.1). NCBI lineage: Eukaryota > Viridiplantae > Streptophyta > Magnoliopsida > Solanales > Solanaceae > Nicotiana > Nicotiana paniculata. Next base: position 84,914 of record MDKI01040451.1, read on the forward strand.
CTGGAGGCTACGCAAGCCAATACTCGGCGAGGCTCTGATAGATCCAATCTCACTAACTAGCCTGCTAAGGCCTTAACATCAAGTGCTAATGGTCTCTCTGCTGCTGGAAGATATGCTAGACTCCCCAAACTCTCTGCTCTGCAACTCAAGCCATCGGCCACTACATTAGCCTTCCCCGGATGGTATAGAATCGTGATATCATAGTCCTTGAGAAGCTCCAACCATCTCCTATGATACAAATTCAGATCTTTCTTCTTAAGCAGATGCTGCAGACTACGGTGGTCGGTGAAAATCTCACAATGCACCCTGTACAAGTAATGACGCCAAATCTTCCAGGCGTGAACAATGGCTGCTAGCTCGAGATCATGCACTGGGTAATTCTTCTCATGAGCCTTCAACTAGTGTGAGGCGTAGGCAATCACCCTACCCTCCTGCATCAAAACACAACCAATGCCTGTCCTCGAGGCATCATAATATACAGTATAAGAACCTGAAGCTGATGGCAATACTAACACTGGAGCTGAGGTAAATACAGCCTTGAGCTTCTGAAAGCTCTCCTCACACTCGTCCAACCACCTGAATGGATAACCCTTTTGGGTCAATTTGGTCAAGGGCGAAGCAATAGAAGAAAATCCCTCCACAAAGAGACGGTAATACCCCGCCAAACCAAGGAATCTCCTAATCTCTGTAGCTGAGGACGGTCTGGGCCAACTCTGCACCACCTCTATCTTCTTCAGATCCACCTGAATACCCTCACTGGACACCACGTGCCCTAAGAAATCTATTGAGCCAAGCCAAAACTCACACTTGGATAATTTTGCATAAAGCTTCTCCCTCCTCAATCTCTGTAAAACCACTCTCAAATGTTGGGTGTGCTCCTCCTGGCTACGAGAATACACCAGGATGTCATCAATAAACACGATAACAAAGGAATCCAGATACGGCTGAAACATGTTGTCCATCAAATATATGAATGTTGGTGGGGCATTGGTCAGCCCAAAAGACATCACCATAAGCTCATAGTGACCATAATGAGTCCTGAAAGATGTCTTGGGAATATCAGAATCCCGAATCTTCAGCTGATGATACCTGGATCTCAAGTCAATCTTAGAGAACACCCTGGCTCCCTGAAGATGGTCAAACAAATCATCAATACGAGGCAAATGATACTTATTCTTGACTGTAACCTTGTTCAACTGCCTTTAGTCAATACACATTCTCATCGAACCATCCTTTTTCTTCACAAACAACACTGGTGAACCCCAAAGTGACACACTAGGCTGAATGAACCCCTTATCTAGGAGTTCCTGAAGCCGCTCTTTCAGTTCCTTCAACTCCGTTGGTGCCATACAATAAGGTGGAATAGAAATAGGTTGAGTTCCTGGCACCAAATCAATACCGAAATCAATATCCCTATCAGATGGCATGCCTGGAAGGTCTGTAGGAAACACGTTCGGAAAGACACGGACCACAGGCACAGAATCAATAGTGGGAATCTCAATACTGACATCCCTCACAAAAGAAAAATACGGTAAACACCCCTTATCTACCATACGCTAGGCCTTCAGGTAGGAAATCACCCTACTAGGACATACTCAATAGAACCTCTCGACTCAACCCTCGGAAATCCTGCCATAACTAAGGTCACGGTCTTAGCGTGACAACAAAGAACATCATGACACGGAGATAGCCAATCCATGCCCAATATCACATCAAAACCAACCATGCTAAGCAACAATAGGTCCACTCGGGTCTCTATACCTCCAATAGATATCACACATGACCGATGCACACGGTCCACAATAATAGTGTCGCCCACAGGAGTCGACACATGAAAAGATGTAACTAAAGACTCACGGGGCATATCCAGAAAATGGGCAAAATATGATAAAACATAGGAATACATAGAACCAGGGTCAAATGAGGCCAAATAAGGACAAAGCATCTTGGCGACAGACTGAGACAATACCTGTGATCACTACATCTGAGGCCATAGCATCTGGCCTGGATGGAAGTGCATAAATACGAGCTTGACCTCCACCTGCACGACCTCACCGTCTAGGGAAGCCCCTAGCTGTCTGACCCCCACCCCTAGCTGTCTGGGCGGGTGGTGAAGTAACTGGAGCTGAAGTCGACGGCTGACCCCTCTACTGAGAAGACCCACCAAGGCGAAAAGGCAACTGCCTCCATACATGTCCAAATTCTACACACTCGAAACAACTCCCTGGAGACGGGGACTGAAAGAAACCCCTAGCACCAGAATAGCCACTAGAGAACCATGCATAGAGGAACCCTGAACTGATGGTGCTCGAGATGTACTCTAGGCTGGAAGGGCACTGAATGAAGAATGACCCGAATGAGAATTGCTGAGGAGGCCTGAATGAACGGCCTCTACCATGCTGAAACTGTCCTCTGGAAGGATCACTACTGAAACTACCAGATCCACGAGGCCTCTTGGCCTCCTTCTCCTCTCGCTCCTGGCGGTTAACTGACTCAATATATCGAGCAATATCAACAACCTGCTTGAAAGTAGCACATGAAACTCTCTCTCTGGTCATCAGAATACGAAGCTGATAAGTGAGGCCATCCACGAACCTCCTAATCCTCTCTCTCTCAGTAGGAACCAACTCTGTGGCATGACGGGCTACCTCTGAAAACCTCATCTCATAGTGCGTCACTGCCAACTCACCCGGGCGCAGCTGCTCAAGCTTCCTACGCAACTCCTCTCTATGAGACTGGGGAACATACTTCTCTAAGAAGGGAGTGGAGAACTGCTGCCAAGTAAGGGGTGCTGCACCAACCGGCCTACACCTCTCATAAGACTTCCACCAAGTAAAAGCAGCCCATGAGAATTGGAAGGTAGTAAACGAGACTCCACTGGTCTCCTGTATCCCTCCAGTACGAAGCATCCTCTGACACTTGTCCAATAAACTCTGGGCATCCTCACCCTCAGCACCACTGAATGTCGGAGGCTGAAGTCTACCAAATCTCTCCAACCTGCGCTGCTCATCGTCTGGCATCACTGGAAATCACGAAATCCTGAGCCGGGGCAACCGACTGGGCTGGAATTGCCTCCGGGGTCTGAAGCCCCTGAATAACCTGCTCAGGTGTACGGGAAGCTCGAGTCTGAGTGCCTCCCCGACCTGAGAAGTAGCAACAGTAGAAGAAACATCGACTGCCTATGCAAGACTGGTGCACACAGTCAAAATCTGAGCCAGAGTCTCTTGAAGTCCTGGAATCACAATAGGCACCTGCGCGGGTCCCGTTAGAATATCTATGGTGGGGACCTGATCTTGAAAAGTAGGTGGATCCACGGGTACTGCCCCGGCTGCTGCACGGGCTTCACCCCTCCCTCTGCCACGGTCTAGACCACGGCCTCGACCTCTCGCTGGTCTAACTGGTGTCTGGTCACCTTGATCGGTAGCGCGAGTCCTCACCATCTGTGAGAGAATGAAAACAACAGAAGTTTAGTTTCAGGAATCAACAGGTTCACACGATAGAATTCAAGAATGTGAGATTTTTCCTAAGGGTCCTGTAGCCTCTCGAAGATAAGTGCAGACGTCTCTGTACGGATCCGCAAGACTCTACTAAACCTGCTCATGACCGATGAGTCCTATGTAACCTAGGGCTCTGATACCAACTTGTCACGACCCCAAGCACTAAGCCGGCCGTGATGGCGCCTATCATGATACTAGGCTAGCCAATCTACCGCGACATATCATAAGGACTTCCCCGTAAATTCAAAACCGTTCGATATTCCATAAAATTCTTTCGGTTTAACTGTTTAAAGCAACAAAACGAATAATATAGTTTATACACTGTCCCAAAACCTGGAGTAAACTGTCATGAGTATCTACAACCAATACAACGTACTAATATTTCTTTACTACAACCAGTTCTAGGAAATGATATCAACTAACAGGATAAGAAGGAAAAGAGGGCATGCTGTGGATGCCAAACAACTACCTCAAAATCCCAAACAAATCTCCAAGGGAATGTGAAAACAGCTAGCGCTTAGACCCAACACCTGAATCGTCACACAAGGTGCAGGGAGTAATGTGAGTACACCAACTCAGTAGTAATGAAAGTAAATAATGTCTAAGGCAACGAAACACGTAAAAACAATCATAAATACACAGAAAATGAACTCCTTCTTTCAGAAAACATAGATACGATACCTTATAACATTTAAAGTCAATCTCAGTAAAACATCATTTGAAAATGTGCCTTCTCACAAATTCCATAGAAATAAAAACGATTTAGTATATATAAAATCGACGGAGTTCACAATGGTCTTCCAGATGGAAACATGTTTCATAAATTGCCCTCGGGCGTATCATCACTCAGAATCAGTCACTCAACATGTCTCACAGCCACTCAGCGTCAGCCCCTCGGGCTACCTCACAATCACTCGTGCCTCCCAAATCACTCATCACTTGTCACTCGGCACTCGCACTCAGTAGGTACCTGCACTCACTGGGGGTGTACAGACTCCGGAGAGGCTCCTACATCCCAAGCTCTATAACAGGCCAAATCATGGAATCAATCACTCTGGCACTCGGCCTATCAACGCGTGCAGCTCGATCCTATATCATATCCTCACAAATCAGGCCCTCGGACTCACTCAGTCATCATAAACGATATAACATGCTGCGGCGCGCAAAACGATCCCATAATATCCTCACAACATAGGCCCTCGATCTCACTCAGTTAGAAACCTCGCAGAAAGCCACTCGGGCTATCAGTAAAATGGGGTACTCGACCCAAAATATCATTTTATATCTCAAAAATAGTGTAAATAAGGCTGAGTTTCAAAATCAGTATACATAATATGACTGAGTGTAAATCATAAGTCCACATAGTGAGGAATAGTAGTAAAATCCCCCAAGGGTCCAAATACATGGCTCGAGGCCCAAATACGGCATTCTGTCCAAAACATAGTAATAATCTTTAAAACATGAAATATCGTATGATTTAGGATCAAATACACAACTTAATAGTTTCTACGGGATGGACCAAGTCACAATCCCCCAACAATGCACGACACACACTCGACATCTAGCCTATGCGCCACTCCAAATGGTGATACAATCCGAAGTCCGGGGTTTCATACCCTCAGGACAAGATTTACAGTCATTACTTACCTCAAACTGGCCAAACTACTAATCTGTGATGCCTTTGCCTCTTGACTCGGCCTCCAATTGCTCCGAATCTAACAAAAATTCCCGAAATTGGCCAAACCCGATCACTGGGCCCACGTCTCAAAATTCTATAAAAATCACATCACAAGAATCCTCATCCTTCCCCGAGTCTATACATATAAAATACATCAAAATCCAACCACAAGTGACCCCTCAATTCCTCCATTTTAAGCCTCAAATTCTCAAGCCCTAAATCCCCAATTTTAGGCGCTAATTTCCATGAATTTTACCTCGAATTAGTCAAATAACACCATAGAAACAAGTTTTAGGTCAAAAAATCTTACCTCCACGAAGTTCCCTTGATTTCCCTCTTCAAATCGCTCATAAAGCCTCAACCCGTATGAAAACATGGATGAAAGAAGCCAAAATTCACGAAGGTAAATATTTATATTTTCTGCCCAGGGGCTCTGCATCTGCGGTCCAACTTCCGCGTCTGTGGCCCCCGCTCCAACGACCAAAGGTCCGCATCTGCGGAATTCACTTAAAGCCCTCTTTCCGCGCCTGCGATCAATCCGCCACACTTGCGAGCTCACAGGTGCGACTCTCCTTCCGCACCTGCGATGCAACCCCAGCCAACCAACCTCCGCACCTGCGATGACCAAAGCGCACCTGCGATTGCCGCACCTACGATCACCCTTCCGCAGGTGCGGAACACCAGAACATCAACACACCAGCAGAATTTCCAACTTTCAAACTCTCAGACGGCCATCCGAAATCATCCCGAGCCCCTCGAGACCCCAACAAAAAATACAAATACCTTATATAACATCACCCGAACTTAGTTGAACCCTCGAAACACTCAAAATATCATCAAAACACCAATTTAATCCATGATTCAAGCCTAAGGATTCCTAAACTTCCGAAATTCACCAACGATGCCGAAACCAACCAAAACACATCTGAATGACCTGAAAATTTGCACACACATCCAAAATGACGCTACAATCCTATTCTAACTTCCAGGATTCCATTCTGACCCCGATAGCTAATTTTTCACTGCCGATCGGAAATTTCCAAAAACTAATTTCGCCAATTTTAGCCAAATTCTACTCCGGACCTCCGAATGACATTCCGAACACACTTCTAGTCCCAAATCATCTAATGAGGATATCCGAGCCACAAACCCCCATTCCGAGATTGTTTACCTAATAGTCAACTTTCGGTTGACTTGCTTAACCATAAGGCCAACTTAAGAGACTGTCTCATTTCTCACCACGACCACTACGAACCTGAACCAACTGACTCAACACGACATACTTAGGCTAAGCAACACACGATAAAGTAGAAACAGGGGAAACATGGCTAAATCTTACAAAACGATCGGCCGAGTCATTACAGTTATATATCGAGCCTACTGTGGTTGAGCGCCTATGAGCGAGCCTAGAATGACCGAGATACAGAGCCTAGTATGGTCGAGCACCTATGAGCGAGCCTAGTACAACAAAGCAGTTATATATACCGATCCCTATAAGGCCGGGAAACTATTTTACTTACTATATTGAGAGAGTTGAATCAGTATCAGTAGGTAAGCATATCTTCAGATTATCATTGAGTCCCAGTTACTTTCAGTTATTATATTATCAGTTCAGTTTCATCTTTCAGTTATTCTGTTGCCTTACATACTCGGTATATTATTTCGTACTGACGTCCCTTTTGCCGGGGATGCTGTATTTCATGTGTGCAGGTTCAGACAGACAGACGAGTAGACCTCCTCAGCAGGTGTTTCCCGAGTTCAGCTTGATCGGTAAGCTCTGCGGCCTTCAGAGTTGCGCGGTCTAGAGTTTTTTGTACATCTTATTTATATATGTATATATGTTAGGGATAGGTCGGGGCCCTGTTTTGATCACAGTACATCCATCAGTAGGGCTTGTAGACGTATCCTGTCAGTTAGTGCAGTATGTTGGGCTTGTAAGCCTTATATATATATATATATATATTTTGTTGGTTTGCCAACTGTAGTAGTTATGTCGGCCTTGTCGGCCCAACTTTATATTGATGTTTAGTCAGCGTTCGCAAATTGTCTTGCAATGTGGCCCATGGCCAAAGTATGATATCATATGTTCAGAGTATCTTGGTCGTAAGTTGGTACGCAAGGATATGTGAGGCACCAGGTGTCGGTCTCACCCCCCCCCCCTCCCCGGTTCGGGGCGTGACAGATACCATGCATACTTGACGGCATTCTGATGAATGTCGGTTATTATATCATTCAGGAGCTAAAAAAGTACTTGCTACAACACAATCCATGATTGATGTTCCCTTCGCTGATCACAGAGTTGTGTGGGTGGGCAGATGTTGATGCGCGTAACACCGATCATTGCTTACCAGAAGACAAACCCTTGTATAGGTTGAGGGTTACAAGATAGGGTAGTACAGTCAAAAGCAAGAAAAGTTGCAGTCAAAAGCAAGAAAAGGAAAATCACCATAGTTGCCGGACCAGAGTCCTCCCAGGGGACACAACCTGAGGGGCCATTTGGGATGCTTAATTCCCAGCTTGCCTCCATTCCTGAATTAGTTTCACAACTCCCTAGTGGATCCTCACACTCGAAGTCGATGCTTGACTATTGCACTAGAGATGAAATGACGACATTCCTAGAGGCCTAGAAAAAATAGGCAGAGTCCCATGAGAAGTTAGCAGCTTTTATTAGCAGGCTCGAGGTAGCATATGTTAATGTGGCCAAGGAACATGTTGATCTGCAGGAAGACTTCAAGAAGAAGAATCGAGAAACCAGAAGAAGTGTAAATACATGGTAAAGATGTGGAGAGGCATCAACGCCATCTTCAAGTGGGGGCAATCGAACAAGAAGATACTGGTTAAAGACGGAGATGACAATGAGGAGTATTCCTTCCAGTCAGATGATGATGATTCTAATGATAACGAAGATGATAAAGCCCAGAGCTCTACACAGCAGTGATGATCCTTTTCCCCCGGTCTGTTAGTCTAATGCAGACCTCAGTGAGACCCTCAAACCACTCTTATTTTAATCTGATATTATGTAGTGAGGACACTACATTGTTTTTAGTTGGAGGTGGCTTTAGGGATTATACTTTATTTGTAATGCTTGACTTGTGGCCTTGTCAGGCTTATGATTTTGTATGAATATTATGTGTCGTTGCCATGTTTGTTTTACTATTGTGGATGGTCATGTGCCTTTGTCGGGCTTAGTTTGTTACTGGTGATGTATTTGCGGATTAGTTGCTTTTGTTATTTTATTTACTTTAGCAGTTTTTAGTTTATATTATTTTATTTCATTAATAGTAATATAGTTTTCAATAAATCTCCTTGGATTTTTTTATGCCACGGTTCTTTCCCGAGGAATATTTTTGTGTTGAACCTGGTGAATTTTTCCTAAGATGGATGGCGCGACAACTTTCTTAAGGATATAGTCTTGTTTAGTTATGTAAAAACTTTTGGATTGTTTGGTACTAATAAAATTAGTCTTTTGCATGTGAGTTGTAAATTGAGAATACCCCTCGGAAATTTTTTGTTGAAAATTGAAAAGTAAATTGCACGGGAAAGAATAATTTTTGGGATAACTTTTTGGCTCATTTTGTGACTTGTTACCTACTAGTTGGCATGATATTGATCTTAATGGTCTTATTAAGAAGTAAAATTGATCCGTCTTGATTAGTTCATGTGCCATCTGTGTTAAGTTTGTTAAAAAGAATTCTCATGCTTACTTTTATCATCTAAAACTTGCCCGGTTGGTCTTTTAATTCTAATCTTAATTATTTTTGTTTGAAGGGATGATCTTGGGCATTCTTTTTTATCTTTGAAAAATCCTTTTTATATTTTCAAGCCTACCATTGCATAAATATTATTATTAGTTAACCCCATTTGTAGCCTTTAACCTTTTCTTTGGCTACTATGTTACAACCCTTTACCCTATTGTGAAATAATTCCCTCTTTTGAACTCGCCTCTCCTTGAATATTAAGAATGAAGATAAAAGCCTAAGTTGGGGCTGTTGGTGCCAATTGGGAAATGGTGAATATATACATGGTGTGTAGAAGCAAATAGCTCGAAGTCGTGTTACATGAAGATACACAAGCTCCAAAAGAAAAGAAAAAGAATATATATATA
>ML331399.1:0-105437 GCA_005239505.1 Nicotiana paniculata
CGTGTTGGGATGTTTAATCAAATATGTGAAAATCCTTAGTTATTTGGGTGTTGGCTTGCCTGAATCCGGGGTTGGACACCAGCACGACCTGAGTTAGGATTTTGGGTCGTGACAACATGGTATCAGATCTCTAGGTTCACGTATGTCACACGAGTCATGGGCAAACCCAGTAGAGTCTTGCGGATCGGTACGGAGACGTTTGTACTTATCTTCAGGAGGCTATAGGGTGTTAGGAAACCTCTCTTTATTCTTATTCTATCGTGCAGTCGATGGTTTACTAAATCTCATTCTTCTATTCTCTCACAAATGGTGAGGACGCGTGCATTTCATGTTCCAGACCAGGGAGAGGTCGCTACCCCCGTTGTCCGAGGCCGTGGCAGAGGCTTGGGGAGGGGCACCGGCCCGAGGTAGGGGACGAGGGCGTCCCAGATCTATTTCAGTCGCACCACCACCAGAGGATCCTACTATAGAGGAGCAGGGTGAGGTGCCCCCAGCAGATCCTGCTCCAGTGAACTTTATGACGGCGCCAGGCTTCCAGGAGTTCATGGGCCGTATGATGCAGTTTATGGACACTATGTCCTAGGCTGGTTTATTTCCAGCAGATCCTGCCACATCCCAAGTGGGAGGAGGGGCCCAGACTCCTACCGCCCAGGCTGTAGGTCAGGCAGCAGCATTACATCATACCCCGGGTACACTGCCCGTGGGTGGAGTTCAGCCTGTAGCAGCAACACCTGAGCCCAGACCAGCTGCGGACGGCTATCCGTAAAAGTTATTGGATAGATGGACTCGATTTCACCCTCCAGTCTTCGGGGGTGAGCAAGGAGAGGATGCCCAGGATTTTGTTGACAGGTTCAGGGACAGGATGCACAATATGAGGATATTAGAGTCCCATTGAGTGGACTTCACTACCTTCCAGTTAGAGGGCAGAGCTCGCAGATGGTGACAGTCTTATATTCTCAACAGGCCAGCAGATTCACCTTCTGTCACTTGGGAGCAGTTCACTCAGATGTTTCTAGACAGATATATCCCACCCTCTGAGAGGGAAGAGCTGCAATATCAGCTTGAGCAGCTGGAGCAGGGACAGATTTCAGTGACATATTATGAGGCTAGATTTTCAGAGTTGTCTCGCCATGCACTCATGATACTACCTGCCGATGTTGAGAGAGTGCAGAGATTTGTAGCTGGGTTGCATCCAGTCATTAGGGCCAATAAGGCCCGAGAGGTGCAGATGGGGACTCCTTATCAGCTGGTAGTGGATATTGCTCGTAGGATCGAGGGTTATCGGTCGAGGATCAGGGAGAAGGCACAGCAGGATAAAAGAGCCAGATATTTCGGGGATTTCATAGGTGCCCCAGCTAGGGGCAGAGGTCAGTTTGGTAGAGGTTAGCCCAGTAGGCCCCCATATTCAGAACCCCCACCACCACCTCCTCGTGGTGCTCCAGTGAGGCCTTACTTCAGTGCTATGCCAGAGGGTTCTCACCGTCCCCCAGTTATCCAGGGTTCTACTTCAGGGAAGCAGGCTATGCCTCTGGGGAGATGTTATGATTGCGGGGATTCCGGCCATTTCAGGAGGACTTGTCCTAGGTTTCGGGGCAAGGCAGTGCAACAGGGTTATCAGCCTATGATTCCAGTACCAGCAGTCAGGCCACCTAGAGGTGGAGGACAGGTCGGTAGGGGTCGTCCTAGAGGTGGAGGCCAACCAGGGGAGGTCAGTCAGCTCCTGTTCATTCTGGCGGGGCTCAGTCCTCCAGTGCTCCAGCTAGATTCTATGCTATTTCGGCCAGATCAGAGGCAGTGGCCTCAGATGCCGTGATTACAGGTATTATTTCGGTATGTGGTATAGAGGCATCAGTGTTCTTTGATCTAGGATCCACCTATTCATATGTTTCAGCCTTATTTGCTCATTTTCTGGATGTTCCTCGTGAGACCTTGGGTACTCCAATTTATGTGTCCACTCCCGTGGGCGATTCTGTGGTAGTAGACCGGATTTATCGGTCTGCGTGATTTCATTTTGTGGGTTCGTGACCAGAGCGGATCTCCTATTGCTCGACGTGGTTGATTTCGAGATTATTCTAGGCATGGATTGGCTATCTCCCTATCATGTCGTGCTAGATTTCCATGCCAAGACAATTACTTTATCCATGCCCGAGTCGCCTAGGCTGGAGTGGAGAGGTTCCTCAGTTAGGCCAGCCAGCCGAGTTGTTTCATTCCTGAAGGCTCGACATATAGTCGAGAAGGGTTGTCTGGCCTATCTTGCTTATGTGCAGGACACCACCACCGAGTCTCCGACGATTGATTCAGTGCCAGTGGTTCGAGAGTTTACTGATGTATTTCCTTCAGACTTTCCAGGCATGCCTCCGGATCGTGATATTGATTTCTGCATTGATTTAGCTCCAGGCACCCAGCCTATATCTATTCCTCTGTACCGTATGGCTCCGAAAGAGTTGAAGGAGTTGAAGGAGAAGCTTGAGGAGTTTTTGTCTAAGGGGTCATCAGACCGAGTGTATCGATGTGGGGTGCTCCAGTTTTATTCGTGAAGAAGAAGGATAGGTCCATGCGGATGTGTATTGATTACCCCCAGTTGAACAAGGTCACCATTAAGAACAACTATCCTTTGCCGCGCATCGATGATTTGTTTGACCAGTTGCAGGGTGCTTGGGCGTTTTCTAAGATTGATTTGAGATCGGGATATCATCAGTTGAAGATTCGGGCCTCAGATGTTCCGAAGACTGCTTTTCGTACGAGTTATGGCCATTATGAGTTTTTGGTGATGTCCTTTGGCTTGACTAATACCCCAGCAGCATTTATGGACTTGATGAACAGGGTGTTCAGGCCGTATATTGATTCATTTGTCATTGTATTCATTGATGATATTTTTATTTACTCACATAGCCTGGGGGAGCACGAGCAGCATTTGAGAGTTGTACTCCAGACTTTGCATGAATAGAAGCTATATGCTAAGTTCTCCAAATGTGAGTTCTGGTTGGATTCCGTGGCATTATTGGGGAATGTGGTATCCGGAGAGGGTATCAAGGTTGATCCTCAGAAGATTGAAGCAGTTCAGAGTTGGCCGCATCCTACTTCAGCTATAGAGATCAGGAGCTTTTTGGGCCTAGCAGGTTATTATCGCCGATTTGTGGAAGGGTTCTCTTCTATTGCAGCTCCATTGACTAGATTGACTCAGAATAATGCCCCGTACCGATGGTCCAATGAGTGTGAGGCGAGATTTCAGAAGCTCAAGATAGCATTGACCTCAGCACCAGTTATGGTATTGCCTTCCAATTCTGGGATGTATACGGTGTATTGTGACGCTTCACGCATTGGTTTGAGATGTGTGTTGATGCAGGAAGGGAGAGTTATTGCTTATTCTTCGCGCTAGCTGAAAGTTCATGAGAAGAATTACCCTTTGCACGATTTGGAGTTGGCAGCGATTGAACATGCTCTTAAGATTTGGAGGCACTACTTGTATGGGGTGTCCTGTGAGGTTTATACAGACCACCACAACTTGCAGCACTTGTTCAAGCAGAGGGATCTTAATTTGAGGCAGCGCAGATGGCTTGAGTTGTTGAAGGATTATGATATCACCATTCTTTATCATCCGAGCAAGGCAAATGTGGTAGCAGATGCCTTGAGCAGGAAAGGAGAGAGTATGGATAGCTTGGCTTATATTGCAGCAGATGAGAGACCTCTAGCCTTGGACATTCAGTCCTTGGTTAATCGCCTGGTGAGGCTAGACCTTTCAGAGCCTCGCCGAGTTTTAGCACATGTGGTTGCTCAGTCTTTGTTATTGGGAGAGATTAACGCTCGGCAGTTTGATGATCCGTACTTGGCAGAGCTACGGGAGACAGTGGTTCTGGGTGGTGCCAAGGAAGTAACTATTGGCGAGGATGGTGTTCTGAGACTTCAGGGCTGTTTATGTGTTCCTAATGTCGATGGCCTGAGCGGGAGAATTCTAGAGGAGGCACACAGTTCTTGGTACTCTGTTCATCCTGGTGCTACGAAGATGTATCGTGATTTGAAACAACATTACTGGTGGAGGAGGATGAAGAAGGATATTATGGAATATGTGGCTAGGTGTCTTAATTGACAACAGGTTAAGTATGAGCACCAGAGGCCATGAGGCCTACTTCAGCAGATGCCCATTCCTGAGTGGAAGTGGGAACGCATCACTATGGACTTCGTGGTTGGGTTGCCTTGGACTTTGCGGAAAGTTGACGTGGTTTGGGTCATTGTGGATAGATTGACCAAATCGGCACATTTCATCCCAGTAGCTACCACATATACTTCTGAGAGTTGACACAGGTCTACATTCGGGAGATAGTCCGGTTGCCGGTGTGCCGGTGTCCATTGTATCAGATCGAGGTCCTCAGTTCACCTCGCACTTCTGGAGAGCATTTCATAGCGGGATGGGTACCCAGATAGATCTCAGCACAACATTTCACCCTCAGACTGATGGTCAGTCGGAGCGCACAGTTCAGATATTGGAGGACATGCTCAGGGCATGTGTGATTGACTTCGGAGGTCAGTGGGACCAGTTCTTGCCTTTGGCCGAGTTTGCTTACAATAATAGTTATCATTCCAGCATTGAGATGGAACCATTTGAGGCTTTGTATGGTCGGCGATGTCGTTCTCCTATCGGGTGGTTTGAGCCTCACAACAATAAATTGGATTTTTAGCGGCGACCAATGTCGCTACAAAATATTAAAATGTCGCCGCTAAAGGTTTATAGCAGCGACATTGGGGTTGTTGCATGTAAGTCCATTACTAAACATTATTTGTGAGAATGCATAAAGTCGCCACTAAATGTCTCCTTTTGGTGGCGACATCATCGCTACAAAATGTATGCCCAATTGCCACAAAAAATAATTGCACGAAAAAGATTCAGGCGTAAGTCACCATTGATTAGTGACTTTTAGCAGCGACAGCTGTCGCCGCAAAAAGAAATTACTATCAGTGGCTGCTTTTTAATCGCTACAATATAGGTTCGTTTAGTAGCAACTAATGTCGCCACAAAAATAATTAGCTATTACAGCAACTTCATATCGCCACTGGAGAGTTACTTTTAGTAACAAGTGGTGTCGCCGCAAAAAGCACTAAATCATCAGTGGGGACTATGAGTTCACTGCTAGAGAATGACATTTAGTGGCAATAATAATTGCTACAAAAACTATTAAACAATCAGTGGAAACTATGAGCTCGCTGCTAGAGAATGACATTTAGTGGCAATAATAATTGCTACAAAACCTATTAAACAATCAGTGGCAACTTCAATATTACATATAAGATTTGTCACAATTGAAACCTATTTAATTCAACAATAGTAATGACCAAAATTATATATAGAAACGCATCCAATAGTATTTTATAAAAACCAAAAGAATATCTTAAGTCGGATATTAAATACTCCATTACTAAAATGAGAATTACATATGTAATGCATAATACTTCATTGTAATTGTATTATTTACATCCCAAAAGAGAAAAATATATACTAAGTGCCTTGAAGCCCCTCCTTGGTTGTCTCCACGTTCAAGAACCTCCTCCCTATTATTATACAAAAAAATACAAGATCACTAAATCATTGTAAGATTTCAAAAGCAAAAATGGACATATTACATCTTAGGCAGAAGATAGCATAAAGAACTTAGGCATAAGATAGTATTGACCAACATGAGATAGCATACCATTCAAGTAAAGTTTCAAAGAAAACATGGTCCAGAATTAGCAGTTGGTGATTCATGGGCACCTAATACAAAAAAATCTGGTGTAGCCTCTTCTCAATACTTACTAGTATCATGGGCACCTAATACAAAAATCCCACATCTGGTGATCCAGAAATACTAACTAATTATTGGCCATATGCACAAAGTAGCATTGTTAATTCGATAAATACTACTGTCCAACTAACTTCATAAACAACTCAACAGTGTTATTGAACTCAGCAAAATGAATGACGCAAACACCTAGCTATGTGAGAATAATAATGTGATTAGCAGTATAATGTGAGAATAATAATGTTTAAGATAAATAATATGAAAGTACAAATTTCTAAGATTTGGAACACAAGAGATGGCTGCCCAGAATTTTGAGCGTGGAAATCTCACGAGGTACTGGACTTTGGAGCCAAAAGAAGGGTACTGGACTTTGGAGCCAAAACATAGAACTAAAAACATATCAAAAAAGGTCAATATTTGGTGTCATTTGAAAGTGATATGATTTTATCTTTCGAAACTAAGTTAAATGATCTCTTAAGCTTTTTTTATTTAACCGTGATATTCAAACCAGCTTGAGGGTATTTCAACTATTTCACCAGTTATGTATTTAATTCCTCCCAATCAGCATGCCCATAATTCTGTTATCCCATCGATTATCCGTTACGTTTCACAAACATAAGTATCGCATATACAACTCTATCTATCAAGGTTTTGGCCAATGTAACCTACTTGTATTTCAAACGTTGATTATCTGTTATGTTCCACTAACATAACTATCACTACAAGAACCAGAACTTAGTATGCCTAAGCAGCCTTGAACATGCGAAATACCAGTCACAACACAAAAGGCTTAGCAGCACCAGAACTTAGTACGCAAGGATACATCACAAACTAGACTATCAGATTACACATTAGAGAAAAGCTGGATGTTGCACTTTCACCTTGTAAACCATAGGTAGTACTAAACAGCATATGAGAAAAGCATATTATTTGTACTCTAATATACACTAACAGAGGACACTGAAAGAACATATTGAGCATGGCATGGATCAATAATGGTATAAAAATATTAAGAGTAAATTACCTGTTGCATTCTGGTCATGAGAGCAGCCAGTTGTTCTTGGACTGTCTTGGCTACTTCTAAATTGACCCTCTTCTCTACTTCCACATTCACATGTTCAAGCTTCTCATCCAACTGTCTTTGCAACTCTTGCTCCATGTTCCTTTTCAACTCCGCAGCCATTTGTTCACGTTCTTCTTGTAGCTTTCGGTCCATATCAACTTGCATCTCTTGACACACGGTTTCTATTGCAGAAGACGCACTAGCCTCTATGTTTGCCGCTTGGTTGTGACTAATTTTTGGAGGCTTCTTTCCATACCCTTTACCACGAACATAACCTGTCCTTTCACCAAGAATAGAGGATAAAATCTCATCCCTAGTCATGGGTTGCTCGATCTCTTCAGATTGTTGATGAGACACAAGTTTCCGGAGCTGGCACTGCAAGTACGCATAGCTATTTACACCAAAGCTAATAAAAAGGAATAAAAGATAGTAAGATATTGATTTAAGAATATTACATGAATCTGTTGGGATTGTGGATCCACCTACAATGTTTCACCTCTATCATTTTTACGTGTATGTTGGATCTCCCAAACTCTATCTACCGATTCCTTCTCTCCAGTAAGAGGATTTTTCTAAAATATATTTCAATAAGGATATTATACAGAATCAAATAAATGATTATATAAATAACAAATATTTTTAATTAATGACATATAAATAGATATATTTCACGTCGATTCCTCTACTTCTGCAAAAGACCTCGTACCACAAGCATGCTTAATTATCTGTTTTTCCCTATTCTTTTTATTTCTCTCGCTTACAGCATGCGTTAAGTCAATGATTAAGAATCCATTATTCAAAGGCAGTGAATCAAACATTGTTATTAAGTTACCTTAAATTCCGGTCTTCCAAAATAATCTACTAAGTATTTCCAGTCCTCTACCTCAACATCTTTAGGTCGACGAGACAATATGCTTCCTTCATCAACATGGCGAGAGTAGAGAATACTCAGTCGAGCTTTCCAAGCTCTAAAAAGTCGTCGCATAGTATCAATAGAAAAGGCTTGAAACCTATGCTCTTTCACGCTTCCAAGAACTTCAAATTTATCCAAAACATACATGTACCATTATAATTGATATTCTAACCACAAAAATAAATGAAGCAACATGAAGTTGATACGTTATTAAAAATAATTTTACCTTGACCTTCAACCACATTGCTTCTCCATGTTTTGAAACAATCTTTTGCCAATTCCCATCATGGAACGAGATAGTGATCCTTATGATTAAACCACAATAATTAACAATATCTCTAGCCTCAGGACCTACTGCTCTATCAATATCATCTGGAATTGTAATTGTAATTTTTTCACCATACTTAGTTTTTATATCTACTGTTTTGGATTTATATTTCCCTCTTCCTCTATTTTTACTTCTGGAAGAAACTATACAAAGAAAAAGTAGTATATCTGATCAGAAATTTGGGCAGAAAACGAAAAAATTAGGCAGAAATTTTCTGATAAACAACTGAAGGTAAAAAAAATTTGCCAGCATTTCGACGCGTTTTGGACGTTTAGAAAGAAGAAGAAAAAGAAGAAGAATGAATGAAAATCAAAACTAACCTGCACCATTTTCATTTTTAACTTCAGGAGAGGGAAGCACACTTCTGTCTAGATTCCTTGATGATACTGTCTCTATAGAAGGTCTCTGCCAAGGGTTACTTGATATTTGTCCTATCTCTAGAGGTTCTTGACTATGATTATTTGATTGTCCTGTCTCAGGAGATGTTGCAGTATTCTGTATTGGTTGTACTTGTGGCTGCGACACAGATGTTGCAGTATTCCATATTGGTTGTACTTGTGGCTGAGACATCGCTCCAGCATTACCACTTCCTTGAAAACAGCCACGTCTATGACCAGTATTCCCTATTGGTTGTACTTGTGGCTGAGACATCACTCCAGCATTATCACTTCCTTGAAAACGGCCACGTCCACGACCAGTATTCCCTATTGGTTGTACTTGTGGCTGAGACATCGCTCCAGCATTACCACTTACTTGAAAACGGCCATGTCCATGACCAGTTCCACTTCGACCTTTACCTCGTCCTGTCATACCCTCCTGCATGATGTAGAAAAACATCAGTAAGAATATAGAAGTGCACTGCTGCCTACACAGATCTCTGAAATGCACGGTTGATAAGTGTGGCATTAAGATGAATAAGGATACTATAATGGGACTAGGTAATTAATGAAGATCATAAGGATAGTGTTATAAATTTAAACGTTTTCCTATTCTTATGTAAGGTTCATCAAAATCAGTTCAAAGATTCATACATGACATCAGTACATAATGAAAGAGTAAACAAGCAGTTCAAAGGTTCATACTTGGCAACAACAATCAGTACATAATGAAAGAGGCAACAAGCAGTGAAACTGGGATCATAGAAGCAAATGAAAGAGGCAACAACAATCAGTACATTATCTTGCTTCTAAGTCTTCAAGAGCATCATCAGTATCTTATTCATCATTATCATCAAGCCAATCTTCTTCGCTTTCTTCACCCCCGGATAAATCTATATGATTGTCATTAATAAAATTCTTTTCCTCTTCATGCACACGTTTCTACTTGTTTTCTTGCATGATTGTTATTAATACTTTGTGGTTCAACATCATTCCTATGTAAATACAAAACGATATCATCTTCATGGTCATTGGTACATAAAATGTTCAATTCAACTTCCTCTTGTTGATAAGCTTCTTCATTTAGCAATGCTTCCTCATTCAGCAATGCTTCCTCATCAACTTCTACACAATCATCATTTTCGGGAATATTGAAAAGGTCGCGAGGATTTGTCTTTACAACTACAAGCCAATCTTTATCAACCATGTCGTCCAAGTAAAAAACTTGTTCAGACTGAGATGCCAGGGCAAAGGGCTCATTTGTGTTCAAGGCACAATGAGTATTCACACTTGTGAAGCCATATTTATCAATCTTATATCCCCTTCCCAAGCGAGCCATGTCCCACCAATGACACTTGAATAAGTAAACTTTCATGTTTCCTATATAGGACAACTCATAAATGTCCTCTAATACACCGTAATACTCCTTATTAGAGTCTGAATCATCTCCTCTCACAAGGACTCCGCTATTTTGTGTTTTTCTTCTCATCTCAAGATCTCTTGTATGGAATCTGAATCCATTCACCACAAATCTGGAATATCGATGCACCATTGGTGCAGGACCAACGGCTAAGCTTATGAGCTCCTCGTTTGCGCGCCCTTGTGCAGCTAGTACAAAGACCTACAAGCCAAACAACATCGTTGTAACTAATAACGCCATTGTAATATTATACTAATATAAAAATGTCACTTAACTAGACACCTACACGTGCACGAAACCAATCAAGAAACCCACTTCTATGCATCCCATCACTCATTGAACCTTGTCTTTCAATCTCTCCTTGGTATTCCCTATATTTTGAAATGGAGTCAGTTAAGATAATGTCGATGAAACATTTCAATGCGAGCCTATCTTGAAATTAATATGATACTTACTCCATGAATGGCAGAACCTCTTCACATTTTGAAGCACATACATACATGCTTGTTTGAACTCATCAAGAGAGAGCATGATGCCTTCTGAACCACCTTTTTTTTTTGCCCACTTTTTTTGAAGATAGACATCTCCCCATTTGACATAGGTCCATCGTCATTCCTGGCCGGTTTGTTGAACTTGGTTGACATATTCTTTAAGTATCTGGAGCAAAATGTGAGACTTTCCTCTGCCAAATAACCTTCGGCAATTGAACCTTCTGGATGAGCATTATTGCGAACATATGACTTTTGTGTTTGCAAATACCTATATTGAAATAACTCATCAATATAATGTGCCATTCAAATTATGGCATTAAAATTATATAATAAATTACCTCTCAAAAGGGTACATCCATCGAAATTGAGCTGGTCCACCAAGTTTTGCCTCTCTTGCAAAGTGAGTTGGCAAATGAACCATGACATCAAAGAATGTCGGCGGGAAAATAATTTCAAGTTTGCATAATGTGAATGCACATTCAACATCCAAGATGTCAAGAACTTTGATTGTCAAGTTCTTAGAACATAGATTTTTGAAAAAAATTCCAAGCTCTATAATTGGTTCACACACTTCTTTAGTCAATAAACCACGTATTGCAACTGGGAGAAGCTCTTGCAATAATACATGGTGATCATGAATTTCTAATCCATAGATATTTTTCTCTAATATGTTAACACACCTTGAAATATTTGATGAAAAAGCATCAGGAACCTTCATATTAGCCAAAAATGGCAAAACTTCAACTTCTCCTCCGAGGACAACGCGTAACATGCTGCCGGTAACAACACATTATCCCCATCCTCAATTGGATGCAATTCTTGCCTAATACCAAGTTCCACCAAGTCATATATACTTTTTAATGTGTCCTTTGTCTTGCCAACCATATTCATCAAAGTTGATATTATATTGTCAGACACATTTCTCTCTATGTGCATCACATCAAGGTTATGTCGTAAGAAAAGAGTAATCCAATAAGGCAATTGAAAAAATAAAATTTTCTTCCTCCAATTGTAAGCACTTTGGGGGAAGTCACGTTTTCGCTTTTTTCCCTTCCCAAAAATCACATTGCCCAAGCCCTGTAATTGCATAAGTGTTTCATTACCTATTAAAGGCGTAGGTGCTATGGAGTCAGAGGGATGTCGCAAGAAACCATCATCAACATTTTTATCCTTGTGCCACCTCATCTTTTTTGCCGTCTCTCTTGCCATATACAATCTCTGGAGCCTTGGTTTGATTGGAAAATGTCGCAACACTTTACAAGCTACTTTCTTGCCTTTGGTTTCTTCTGACTTCCATCTAGACTTATCGCACTTAGGACATGATTGTGCATTGGAATAATCACGCCAATATAAAATACAATCATTCTCGCATGCATCTATTTTGGTGTAACCCAAGCCTAGGTCACGAAGAACTTTCTTCGCTTCATAGAAAGAACTGGGCACAAATGACCCCTCCGGAAGAACTTCTTTAAAGAAACTCAACAGTTCGTCCATTTATTTGTTGCTCCAATGCTTAAGGCACTTTAAGTGATGTAGTTTAACAACAAAAGATAACTTTGAGACTTTACTACAACCACGATAAAGTTCTGTCTGAACATCTTCTAATAATTTGTAGAACTTTGATGCATGTAAATTTGGCTCTTCATTTTCCATAGAAGTATTATTATTATCCTCCACATTCGTATGTCTACGAGCATCGTGAATCATTTATGTAATATTATCCTCTTCAATATTATCATCGTCTACTTCATTATTGAGTGTTACGTTAGAATTTGCAACTCTAACTAACACTTCTTCATGCAAGTCCCACACTTTGTAAGAATCCCAGAAACCCTTTTACAATAAGTCTCCTCTTACCTCGGGCCTTAGCTTGAATGCAGTATTCATACACCCGTTACAAGGACATCGATTCATAGTGATTCCTCTTGGTTGACTGAATTCCTAACTAAGAAATCTATCTACTCCATCTCTGTACCTTTGGTCACCTCGATTCCTAATATTCAACCAACTTTTATCCATTCCTATTTTTAGAATAATGGAAAGGTTAGTCTCTTATTATATTCCATAATAATGGAAGAATTAGATGATGAGATTATTAGTCAAGTTGAGGTTTCTACAGTTTCTGATGATGCTGAATTTGTCAACCCCCATTAAGCAATGAATAGAAAGGTGAAGTTTTGATGTGAGAGAGTTCTGTTAATGTTGTTAAGAGATCTGCCAGAATCTGTTTCAATCACCAGTACTGGAGAAAACATACAGAATTTTATTTGAACAAGAAAGTTGGCAAGAGTTGTAATTTGTTGGGGTTTCTGACTTTAGAAATTGCCAATAGAGCAAACAACCAGTCAACCGCCATACAGAACGCACTAACCTGGACTGTGACCCTAAATCCCACCCAAAAAAATAAATAAGAAAAACTCATAAGCGAATGTTTTAAGGAAATTCGCAGCCAAATATGATATGAATAAATGAAGAACTTTAGGGAACTACACACAGTATTTTGAAAAGCAATTCACTATCAAATAGCGAAGGTAAAAGTATATGCAGATAAATCAAGATCACTTAGTTAATTATCAGATCCACACCATATATTAGTTCAATTAGAGTGAAGGAAAGACCTCCAACATATGACTAGTTCCAAACCTAAATATCATATGTTGATAACTACAGAAGGATTCAAAGCACCTTAGAAACAGGAAAAGGAGCAGTAGGATATGCAGGGCAAGCAACACGTTTGATTAGTACATGATTCTAATTTCAGATTGTTAAAGAAGCTTATAACTCTAAAGTTTGATATTCAATCATGAACTAATGACAAACACATAAAGACAACTTACTAAACTTATCATAAATAATAGAAAACAACAGAATAATCACGATTTTAATTAGATGGTTTGAAAGAGAAGAGATGTCAAGGCTCACTAACCTTCTTTGGAGCAGCAAACCAAACGAGAGTCCTTCTAGCCGTTTAACCCAAACTCAAACTTTAATTTGTGTTAGCTTGAAACCTGGAAGAAATCAAAACCTGGTTAGGGAGACCTAACTTTGACATGTGGACTTTAAAAATAAAAAAAGAAAACAGTAGCTAATGTAGTTAAGATCCCAAATATACAATATTTATCCAATATGAAGTTATTTATATGAAAGAATTATCAAGCTACTTAGAGGATACGAACTTAACACTTACGATTAGAGCTAGATCACTATCAGTGTTGGCTTCTCTTGGTCTCCATAAACTATAATTGACACAGAACCACAGTCACTCCTCATGATATGCTCCTGAAAAAAGGTCATTTGCATCATGTTAATTGATCAGATGTTAGAAGCTTTATGTAAAAGATATCTCATCCCTCAAAATTTATCATAATGGAAAATCTACTAACCAGTATAACATGTGAAACATAATGACCATTTTAAGTAATATCTTAATGCAGATAGTCAACTAATAATCATTAAGTAGACGGAAAAGTAGTCCATTTCCAAAAAATGACTTCTAAATCTTACTATCTGAAGGGTTACATTGGTCATGGCCTTTAACAGCAGGACTTCAGTTACATCATTACAGAGCCCCAAAAAAAGCACTCAACCAGAAACATAAAGCACCGATTTATGCCCATATTTACATCAATCAACAAACATTTTTGACCAATGAGTTATAATACCTCAAAGATCATCAGATTTCAGTAGATTCTTGTTTAAGGGATTAAAAGCAATCTATTTTCACAATTACAAGCATAAAAATAGCAACAAGTATCATCTCTAATACATGAAAATAACCAAATATCCATTACAAGTTTCCTTTTCTTTTCATACAAGTTTTGTTCTTCAGCTAATCAAAAAGGTGAAACTCTTTACTAGTAGCATAAAAATTGCACAAGAACCAGAACAACAAAATCTATACACCACTGAACTCTTGAGCTAAATCAGACAGATAAACAAGCATAGTCCCATTCAGAATTGATCATACAATTCAACTCCAGTTGTTCTAACTCCGATCTGCAGTGGCACAGAGTTCATAACTATATGGACAATACAAGGCTCTTGACTTCCACAGGGTTCAAACATACCGTGCTTATCCTCTAAACTAAAGCCCTGGGGCCTGTTCTACAAATTTTTGCTCATATGACAATTTTCAGAAGTTCAATTCATCTAGTAATCAAAGATTTAAGCTTTTCCTATTAGCCTACCTTTTCAACCACTGCTTATATGTTCACTCACAACACACACACACACGCACGCACACACATATCTGTGATGATAAGTGATCAGTGTCGGCTTCTCTTGGTAAGTGATGCGTAGAGTTGCTAAGTTGGTTACGTGTTGGAATATTAAATCTTTTGCTGTTATTAGCGAAGAGAAAAATCTAATGCTGCTCATTTGGTCTTTAGTTTTAGAGTCTAACAAAACTAAAATTTAGAATACCACAGAGTACTTTGCAGGAATGAGATAAAACAAAGTGACCTAAGAGGCCAGCACACATATCAGTTCAGCCCATCTAAGACCACCTAAAACACTTTTACTCTTTTTTGTTCACTAAGTAAAAAATTAACTTGTTTCACTGTATCATCAAACGCCTTGACTGACACCAGAAATACCAGTATATCACAAATATGCATCTATATATGTACCTATTTTCAAAAATCAAATAAGATACAACTGCTGAATGCATATAATTAATCCAGCAAGAAAGAAATCCAAAAAATAGAAAAAAATCAAAAACTAATTAACAAATACCCAAAGTCCCATTACCAAGCTCAAATGTTTCACCAAACAAAGGAAAAACTGAAAAAGATCAGACATGCAGATATAGCACATGCAACAAAGAAGTTGGAATCAAAATAAAGAAATTTGAATCAAAAAACAGAAGCCAAATAAAATCTGAGAATACAAATGTAAAATCACTGAAATAATGATAATACCTAACCGCATGTTGAATGATTCGCGAGCGGGGTAGTCCTAGTATTATATTAACCTCATCGCATGTTCGATTCGCGAGCGGGGCAGATAGATGCATCTATGGTTTGGGTTGTTCGACCCTTGGTAGTGCACATTTACTTTTCACATCGTACCGACCGCTCGTTCACGGCTTGTTATGTGTTGATAATTGATGGGAAACACTGTAATTTATCTGTTGATTTTATGAAAAAGATGGGAACTAAGTAGTTTTTATGCTATGGAAGGGTGTTAAGTAAAAGTATTACATAATGCAAATTGTTGCTCCTGTCCTTATTATTACTATTCATTACTGCTATTTCTGTTTATCCTGTATTTAAGTTGTATTGTTTTGACCCTAGTAAGTATCAAGTCGACCTCTCGTCACTACTTCTTCGAGGTTAGGCGGGATACTCACTGGGTACATATTTGCTTATGTACTCATGCTACGCTTCTGTACTTGATTGTACAGGTTCTGAGGCTGGTGCATCTGGTTATCAGATCGGAGCTCGATTCTGAGTATAGATTGGACCTAACTTCACGGTGAGTTGTTTCTCCTGACGATCCTCGGCAGTACCATGGGGTTTCGTTTGTTATCCCCATCTGTTTTTTCTAGACAGTGGGACAGTTGTATTATATCTTTTGTATACTCTATTAGCATGCCCGTAGGACTTGTGACACTAGTTCCTAGCACACATGTGGTAGATATTATGGTTTATGGGTCTGTATATATATATTGGCTCACGCCTCTTTAGGACTGTTTTTGGTTAAATCGACTAATTATATTTTTTAATTAATGTTTTGAACTTTAAAAATTTGGCACGTGTTAGGGATTTTTATCAAATATGTGAAAATCCTTAGTTATTTGGGTGTTGGCTTGCCTGACTCCGGGGTTAGGTGCCATCACGACCTTAATTAGGATTTTGGGTCGTGACAAGTGCATTGCCATAACCATGGAGAATCGAACGATACCATGCCACATGAACCCGAAAGAACATAACCAATGCGTCTCAATCATGCAATACCCAATTACTTACCTTACTCAAATCCGGCAATAAGACCACAATAGAACACACCATGTGGGCCTAAAACCAACGAATAGCAGCTCCCCGTAGCAGGGAAGAATACTCATAAATCATCCTAGAACACAGATAAGCACAACAACCATTAACTGGCATGCCCCTCACAATAGCACTAAGGAGCCAATCAATCCTACTCGGTGCAAAACACCTACCCCCACTGGGCCTACTATGGAACCCCAAACCAATTCGGTCATACAAAATAGACAAATGACCCTCTGAATGTCCACAATGACTGAATCACAGCACACACTAACCCTTGGCTAACCTTGTCTACGTCTCTATATCCCTCAACTATGAAATCATCTACTCATTCAAGTTCCCAGTCTCAAAAAACCTCAGAGCACACAAATCACCATATCCGATCGCAACTTCGTCGCCTGAATGTCTAATACTTCCCCGATACCCGATCATACCATGAGGGATACCCCTACAATCCGTATTTGTTACAAGGACAAATTTGAATGCCAACAACCGACCAACAAGGAGAGTACCGCCACACCAGTGAAGTATCCGTAAATCACAACACAATGCCTCTTCTGAAACTTATATCTTCATCGAGTCATATCTAAAAGTAACACCATTTATCTGATCATCTGAGATCGCCCATGCTACCTACGAATTCAGAACCTTCCTAATCATTCTTTCTCCTTGCCATAAGACTAAAATCCTCAACCAAAAATCACCACACGAGACCCTAGCACAGAACCACATCGCTCTAAGGCTCATAAACCGCTGAATATCTCTTAAGCACCCCAAAGTACTACATCTCAAATAATTACTCTAAAGAGACTTTCGATGAATTCGAATAACCTTCCCTTTCATGATACTGGAATGTAGAATCCACAATTATATATAAACCCCGAATCCACCAGAACCATTCTCGAGAATCACCCACTTTACGCAATTCTCAATTAAACTGATCAAGCAGATCGAACAACCTGTACCCCATTAACACACCAACATCCAAGGGAATAACCGATACCCCTAAGCAACCAAGCAAATTCCTACTTTACGCACACTACTTCCTTTACAAATAACAACTCAATCATGAAATAAGACCCATACCCCCATAGAGTATATTACAACTTGTATCTAGAAATTTCCATTACTTGAGTCATTCTCAAACTCCACCTCTACAGGTCATAACAAATCCACCAGTATACCCCAACTAAAACCAATACAATACATAATCGGGAAACCAACTAATCACTAGCAGACTCCCCCACTTGGCTCAAAGGCATATATCAAAACAGACAATAACTCACAATGCCCATACGCTATCACCACCACAATACCGCAGTGAGATTCAACAAAATCCTTCGGAAGCTCATATAACACAAACCATCTAATATCTTAACCATCTACAAATCTTGTATTCACCATTGTAATAGTCATGCCAACTTCCCCAAGCGATCTAAACTCAAATTGCAACATATATCATTTTTTGGCAAAAGAGAACTTGTTACAAAACAACGTGAAGATCACACAACCTCAGGACACCCCGCAGGAGGAAACCCTTCCAAAATCGTGGCTATATGCCAACTCAAGACAGAAGTCAAACACTCTATAGTTCTTGCTACATCTCCAGCCAATTCTTTTATTGAAATCAAACAATCTGAACGCATCTCACCATCAAATCACACTCACCACATAGTTATCCAGCCACAAAATCCCGCCAATAGGGACATAACAAAAATATAAGTCCCAAAATGCACGTGCTCACACAATCAAAATCTCAGCACTCAAGCCACAGAAAAAATCCAGCCTCAAGTCCTCCAGACTGGCCCATTATCAACTTGCTAAAATCAATCTCGCAACTCATACATAGGAATCACAAGTCGTCGATGCACAGCTGATACCGAGCGCTCACGCGCGCATTTGAATACATAAAAGGAATTAAAAGAGTTACACTTTTGACCGAATAAATGGATTCGCACGACAAGAAATCAAGAATGGGAGATTTTTCTTATGGGTTCCGCAGCCTCTCGAAGATAAGCACAGACGTCTCCATACCGATCCGCAAGACTCTACTAAACCTGCTCATGACTGGTGAGACCTATGTAACCTAAATCTGCGACAAGTACGGTTCTGAACAATTTAACATATATAAGTCAATGTATTTTACATGCCAATGCATCAGCTTTATGAAATGCACAATGCGCTCCCACTCTAAAATACCCATCCGCTCAGTACTGTATATGGCTCGCACAGCCCAGGGAAGATCCATTCCAGATTATCTACACATCATACAGAAGTCACTCAGTACTGAGGAAGGTCGATCCAGCCCTATGGAGAATATCCATCTCCAGATAATGAAACATCTCACAATCACTCGGTACTATATATGGCTCGACGGCCCAGGGAAGATCCATCCCAGAATATGTATACACATCACTGACATCAATCGCTCAATACCGGGGAAGAATAGGCCAATCCAGCCTCATGGAGAAAATCCATCTCCGAACATAAACACTTCGGACAAGATTCATGTCCGGGGAAGATCCATCCCTCAATATCACTTCAGACAAGATCCATGTCCAGGGAAGATCCATCCCTCAAATATCACTTCGGACAAGATCCATGTCCAGGGAAGACCCATCCTCAAATATCATTGCACTCATTGGGGGTGTGTTACATGCTCCGGAGGGGCTACTACATCCCAAGCACTATCATAATCCAGATCCAGGCATAATAAATATAACATGCTGCGGCGTGCAGCCCGATTCCACAACTGTCACTCAATATCAAGCTCTCTGCCTCACTCAGTCATCACTCACTAGACTCGCTCACATGGGCTCACAATGCATGAACTAGCCCGAATCAATAATATAATGTGTAAAATAATAATTACCGAGACGGAGACATGATATGATATGCAATGACAGGACTGAGTATATAATGTCAATGAAACACATGTGATGACAGCAATAAGTGACCACTTAGGTCTCAAAAATATCGGCGTGAAGCCTTAACATAATGTCTAGCATGATTTCTAACATGGTTTGCGTTAAGACGACTGCTCGGGTCTCAACAGGATCGGCGTAAAGCCTTAACATAATTTCTTTCATGATTTCCAACATGTTTACTTTAGTCACAAAGATAGAAGCACAAATATTGACAAGAAAGAACCACTAAACAATGCCATGGAATGAACCAGGTCACAAGTCTCACGGTGCACACTCGCACGCCCGTCACTTGGCATGTGCATCACCACGGTTTTGAATCCTCAGAACCAAGTTTGGAAGCTTTACTTACCTCAATCAAGCCAAAGCTCTACTCCGCAATTCCCTTGCCGCTCGACTCGGCAACAAATCGCACCGAATCTAACCAAAATCAGTATTATATCATTAATATATGCTAAAGGAGCGAAGCCCACATCAAAAATATCAAATTACATCATAAATCTCGAATTCGGCGAAACCCGACCCCTGGACCCACATCTCGAAATCCGATAAAAATCACAAAACTAGAATTCTTACACACTCACGAGTCCATACATACCAAATATATCAAAATCCGACGACAAATGACCCCTCAAATCCTTAAATTAAAGTCTCAATTTTCCAAACTCTAACCCCTTAAATTATA
This sequence comes from Nicotiana paniculata, assembly GCA_005239505.1. Classification (NCBI taxonomy): domain Eukaryota; kingdom Viridiplantae; phylum Streptophyta; class Magnoliopsida; order Solanales; family Solanaceae; genus Nicotiana; species Nicotiana paniculata. Next base: position 19,969 of record ML331399.1, read on the forward strand.
CCAGTAAATTCCACTAATTCCATACTTAATCAGTCATATACCAACATAAAATCGAGTTTTAGGTCCAAGAAACTTACCTCCACGAAAATCCCTTGAAATCCCTCTTCAATTTGCTCCCAAAAGCCTCAACCCGTATGAAAATATAATGAACAATGCCTAAAATTCGCGAAGGCAAGTATTTATATGCTCTGCCCAAGGGTTCCGCACATGCGGTCACTTGCTCGCACCTGCGGACTCGCACCTGCGGTCCCAGGTGCGCATTTGCGAGTTACACTTAAGCTCCCATTTTCCGCATCTGCAATTTACCAGCCCGCAGGTGCGATCCTTCTTTTGCATCTGCTGAAGTTGCCCAAGCCTCCATTTTCGCCCCTGCGGCATATTCTCCGCACATGCGCCCATCGCATTTGCGGCTCCTCGTCCGCAGGTGCGGCCACACCAGAAAAATCACAACAGCAGCCTTTCTACTGCATAATACAAATCCAAACCTTTCGATGACCATCCGAAATCACCTCGAGCCCCTCGGGGCCTCAACTAAATATACCGACACGTCATATATCATCAAACGAACTTAGTCGAACCCCCGCTACACTCAAAATTATTATCAAAACACCAAATAAATCCAAAATTCAAGCCTAAGGATTTCTAAACTTCCGAATTTCACCAACGATGCTGAAACCAATCAAACCACGTCCGAACGACCTGAAAATTTGCACACACATCACAAACGACTCTACGAACTTATTTCAACTTCCAGAATTCCATTCCAACCCCGATAACTAATATTCCACTGCCGACCGGAAATTGCCAAAAATCCAATTTCGCCAATTCAAGCTTAATTCTACCACGGACCTCCGAATACACTCCTAAGTCCCAAATCACCTAATGAAGCTATCCGAATAATAAAAACCACATTCCGAGATCATATACCTATAAGTCAACTTTCGGTTGACTTTTTCAACTATTGAACCAAGTTAAGAGACTAAGTGTCTCATTTCTCTCCATAATCACTCCGAACCCGAGCCAACCAACCCAACATAACACAAAAGAGCTAAACCACACAAAAAGAAGCAGAAATGGGAGAAACATGGCTAAAATATTAGGAATCCTAGATGATTACCTTTAGGAATCCTATTAGTATAATTACTTTCTTAGGTTATCTAATTAAAGTTAATTCAAATTTTACTTCTTAAAAATTATTTAAAACGAAAAGATAAAACCATTGACAATCTAAAAATATAAACTAAAACACAAAATCATGTAAAAGGATAAAAATAAGAATCCTACTTTTTCCAACAATAAAATTACTTGATAACTTTTGTGTTCTTTGTCCTAATATTTTAATCATACAAGGTCAGATTTGCCTCTATATTTTATTTCACACCAAACTATTTGTCATTCTTAATTTTAAACTAATACGTAATTTATTTAAAGTTGGTTATTAAATTATACTTTTTGTATTTATAAGTTACTACGGCACGTATTTCTACAATTAGTATCACCATTAGTGTAGAAAAAGTAATTACTGCTAGGAAAAATATAATTATTTAGTCATGTAATCCTATTACTTTTAGGATATACTTCTTAAAAAAAATTTATTACTAATTTAATTTGAAAACATATTCTATTGTCCTATTACTAAATTAATTTGAGAATGTATCACATTGTCCAAATCCATTTAGAAAAAGTAGAGCCAATATTATTATAAAAGCATAAATACAATATCAATATACCAAAATGGCCCTAAAATATTAAACGTAAGAACTTATAGGAAAAGGAAATAACTGCAATTACCCATTTTTTTTTGGACTACAATACATTCTATGCTAATTTTTAATATTTAATATTTTAAAATTAACAAAAAAATCTCTATCAAATTCTTGTTTAAAAAGATGTAGGAAGGTTTAACAAAATCAATTTTATAAGAATCCTCTATATTGGCAATACATTACCATTCCATAATGTCCAATACCAAAAAAATGTAAAAATAATATTAAATGGACCGCATAAAGAGTTGCAATTGAGAAAAAAATTCATGATATTTATTTTTATATTATATTTGAACTATTTTTCTAACCAAATAATACTTTTTTAATTAATTTTTTGGGTAATAATACTCAATTATTAAACAACAACTAAGAAAATATTTAAGAATATAAATATATGAAAGAGAAAAAAAGGTTGGTTAGAGTCAATACCAATAATGATTCTACAGACATAAATATCTGAAAGTGAAATGTCATATCAATCTTTACTCTTTGAAAATATAATTTATGGTGGATAAAATTATTATTAAGATTAAATATTTAAAACAAGATATGAACTAATATTAAGATTTGAATCCACATAGAATAACTTTTTTTTATGTTCAAATCAAATAATTAAATCTTTTAATTAATTATTTGGCAATAGAATCCAATTCAATTATTTTTTAAATTCATCATATGAGTAAAATTTTATCCAAGTTAAAAAAAAAAATCTTAGAGTACATAAATTTATTCCATAAAAAAGAGAGTTAGAATACAAAGTAAAAAGATTAGTATATTATTAAGAATCAAAATGCTATACAAGTGTCTGAGGAAGCTCAATCAAGATAAATCCTAAACAGTAACAAGCTTTCAAGACTATATTATAAAGAGTTGGCTATGCTATAGCGAGATTATTCTTTGCAGATGCCTTCGGCGGAATCAAAATAATATTTATATGTCATGCATTATTTGCAAATATCATATCAACATGTATGACATCAGCAATAATAGCAACTGGTATACCAATAACGATTTTATTGTGAGGCCATCCACTTTAGATTTGATATAGCTTTTCAAACAACTTAAATAACCATCACAAATATATCAAAGCAGAGAAATGATGCTAGATTTGTAAAGAAAGCAAAATTAATAATATGAGATGAAGCACTTATGGCTAAGTATCAAACGATTGAAATAATTGTCCGAAGTTCTAGAGATATATTGGATATTAATGAGCCGTTCGGTGGAAATTAATGGTTTGGGAGGTAATTTATGTCAAGTACTACCAATAGTTTCAAAATCGACAAAATATAAACTTTAAAAGCTAGCTTGCCAAAGTTATACTTCTGGTCTCAAATGAAAAAGATTCAACTGACAAGAAGTATAAAGTAAGAACATATCCAGTATTCCGTGTCTTCTTGCTTCATGTCGGAAACATATAAGAGCATCTAATAAAAGATGATTTGGTTCTTCCTGAACACTTGGTTATCAATCCCAATGGTGATAGTAGTGCATTTAATTAGAGAAATATTTCTATCATTAGATTACAATGCAATTTGTGCAAATCACATGATAGAATTAAAAAGATGTCTTAGCTAGCAGAAATAAATATGTTGATCAACTAAATAAAATGTTGATTTCAAAATTTTATATTAAAAATAAAATATTGTTTTGTCTTGATTCAGCAGAAAATGATACCAATAATACTAAATGGCCTTCTAACAAGAGAATACTTAAATACTTTAATACTAAATGGCCTTGTACCATACATGTTTCTTGTCAAGTTTATTATTTTCTATGTATGTTAGTGTCACCATATGTATAATAGACTAAGTAACAATTGATCTTCCATTGTATATGAGTTGATTTTGAAGATAAATATGCACGTCATGCTACTGAAAAATTTAGATACGCCGAATAGCTTATGTAATAGCACACAGATGGTATATAGAAGTTTTGACAATAACGCCATACATGCAAAATTTATGATACTGGTCAATGTGCTTCTAAGTATATTTTTATCTCTAAATTCAACTTTCTTCTTTCGAAACTAAGGAATATCCTTTTAAATTTGTGTGAAAATAATTTTTAGTATGTTTATGTTTTGCAAATATAATAAATAAAGCACAAGGACAAACATCCTAAATATTGGACTATATTTACCGCAATATATTTTCTTACACGAATAACTGTATGTTGCACTTTTAAGAGGGATATCAAGATCGACAACAAGAGTTTTGGTTAAGGCAGCGCGATCAAAGCATTAGGAGAAAACATACACAAAAAAATATTGCCCACAAAGAATTGTTCGTTAAGATATCATCACATTAAATACTTGTAAACTATAATACATTATCTAACTAACATGACAAATTGATCATTTGTGTAAGTTTTGGCGATGTTATTTTATTTTAAATTCATGTATTATGCTAATGTAATAATATTTTTCGGTATTAAGATGATTTTTTTATTATTATACATAAAATTTCTCTCATTAATCAAATTTTTATTGTTCCTTCATATAAATAAATGTTTAAATCTTCACGTGACATTATTAACGTATAACGCACGTTCATAGATACTAGTATTAAAAATTATGAATACATGAAGAAGAAGCTAGTGAGTGTAAATAAAACTCATTTCAGTTTGCTAAAGAGCACCCTTCCATCTGGATCATGCACAAGCCCAATTTTATGTGAGAATTTATTGATCTTTATCCGGTCCAAGTTGGTCTGATTTTGATTAAAATCGAACTAACTCGATTGATATACACCCCTAACTCCTACAGGGTAAAACAAGGTCAGTCCATGGACGCCATTGATTTGTTTTCATCCTATAGAGTAGATTGAACTCTAGCTAGCCTATTAATGTGTATTTCTTGTGTTTCAATTTTAACCACGGTATATATACTAATTAAATCTTACTTCTGTTGAATCTTCCTGTGATCTTGCTTACAGAGCCAACAAATTAATATCTATTTTCATGCAAATAATGTAGTATTCGTCAATAGTGTTGATGTTTATAGAGTGTTACTTACCTTAGTACTTTATAGTGTTTTAGTACGTACTTGAATTTACAAGTTACAAGTAATCTATAATTTATATCTATTTATTTATCTATTTATCTATTTATCTATAACTATATTAAAAGCACGAAACTCCTATCGAAATGTCGTTCACTTTTTTTATCCTTCATAAATATATTTTATGTTAAATATAATTGTAATTGTAATCACTACTAATTTTTTATTTTATTTTTGGGGGTAAAACCAAAACTGTCGTGTATCGATCACCGTTTTATTGGAGATGACTTTATTTAAGTTTAGGATTCTTTAGGTTTTATTTGTTTAGGATTAGCATTTATTAACGTGTTACTTTCTTTTAGGTTTAGGCTTCTTTAGGTTTGACTTCGTTGGAATATTTTATCCTATTTTTAGTTTCCCATCGACATGAGTTCAAGGTGCAAAACAAGCTAACTCTTTTCTACTTTTTCCCTTATCTAATGTTCTATGAATGTTGTTGTTCTTTTTCTACTTATTTCCTTATCAATATTTGTTATTTTTGTAAAGTTATTAGACTTCTCACTTTCTTCAAACAATATATATTTAAAAAATTTATGTAAGTCGTTCTTGATCGAGTCTTTAATATTATTGTGCAGATAAAGGAAGATTCATGTGGAGTGTGTGATTGAGACTTAGAGCCGACTAGAACGGGATTTTAAAGGCAAGTTTTTTTTGGAAATTTTATTTCTCATTTATATTGTTAAGGTTTTATTACATGTTTTTACATATTATATGTTCAAATAAATACTTCTTTGCGAGAACCATATTTATAAAGAAAAAATAGAGATTTGTTTGCAAAATTAGCTATTGTACATTTTGATTTAATATTTGATAAATATCTATAATAATTTTCGATTATATGGAATGATAGAGTTTTCTAATATGATACGTGTTTACAAAATCACAAAGACGGGCTTCAAAGTCCAAAACTTATAGGAAAAAGATATTTAAGGTTTGAATTTAACTAGGGATTTTATTTATTTCTACGTACTATTTGAAATTTTATTATGAAAAATGTCCATGTTTTGGTATTTACTCAACCTAAACATATTTTAGTTACAAAATGTATACAATCCACCTTAAAAGGCTCTCAATCCAGAATTTGTACCTTCAATCAAGGGATTTAGTTACACACTTTTCTTTTATTCTCTCCTCTCTCCCTCTTACAACAAACAAGCTTCATAAACTCTTCTGAACATGAGTCATCGATAGCTTCGTAAACCAATCCATTCCCAAGCTTTTTAGTACTGACTTGCAGCAAGTACAAATCATCCTTAACATTCAGAAAAAAGTTCAGCAAAGTTGGTGGAACCTGGTCGAGCTTACTAAGATGTATATAGCTAGTGATTCGGTCAAGCTGCCCCCAAAAGTGTTGTCAGTTTTATGCAGAAATCACAGTGTTAATTCTGAAACCTATCTTTTGATGAAGAAAAGCATCTCTCCTAATTGAACTTATATTTAGGGATTTAGAGAATCTAATCCCTCAGATCTCGAGTACTATCACCCACTCTTTCTCCCCATATCTCATCTTCTACTACTTCATGGCAAAATATAAAAATTACCACGCTTATTACTTTATGGCAAAATATACATATCCAAAATCCTTCAGATCTCGAGTATTGTCACCCACTCTTTCTCCCCATATCTCATCTTCTACTACTTCATGGCAAAATATAAAAATTACCACGCTTATTACTTTATGGCAAAATATACATATCCAAAATCCTTCAGATCTCGAGTATTGTCACCCACTCTTTCTCCCCATATCTCATCTTCTACTACTTCATGGCAAAATATAAAAATTACCACGCTTATTATTTTATGGCAAAATATACATATCCAAAATCAACCACACTTTGACAGGAGAACTGCTTAATGATATATAGAGGAGATATGAAAATAACAATAAATCTTTCGTCTCACACCCAACAAATTTAAATACAAATTTTATATAAATATGTCTTTTGTATATTTTCTATCTGACTTATACAAAAAATAAATTTCATACATAATAAATATATATAATACAACTTATCTACAACTATAATATTGTGACGACCTGACCGGTCGTTTTGTGTTCTAGAACACCGTGCCCCTAAATGAGACTTTCTGTGGTTGCTTTTACTGATGTATAGCTTGCGGGGACGGGTAGTTTGAGGTTTGGAGGAGTTTGGGGTGGTATAGGAACACTTAGTTCCTTAAGGTTGGCCTTAAAGGCCAAGTTTGACTCCGGTCACTATTTTTAGTAAACGACCTCATAATCGAGATTTGAAAGCTCCAGTAGGTTCGTATGATGATTTCGGACTTGGACATATGTCCGAAACGGGTTTTGGATGATCCGGGAGTGTTTTAGTGCCAAATAGTGAAAAATGATTCATTAAGTTCAAAAATTGAGGTTTGGAAAGTGTTTTTGTATTATCGAGGTCCGAATGGAATTCCGAGACCGGGAATAGTTTCGTCATGTTATTTTGTGACTTGCTCGCAAAATTCGGTGTCATTCCGAGTAGTATAGGTATGTTTCGGCATGTTAAAGGCGAATTCAAAAACTTAAAGTTCTTAAGTTGGATTTAGTTGGTTTTAGGGTATGATTCTTGGATTTAGTGTTGTTTCGGACGTTCCGAAGGCTCGAGCGAGTCCGTATTATGATTCAGAACTTGTTGGTATATTTGGAGGGGGCCTCGGGTGGGCCCGGATGCCATTCGGACATCGTGCGAGGCAAACCAAGCTCTAAAAGAGCTGCTGGTGCATCAGATATAGTGAAACCGCACATGTGAAGGACCATCCACAGGTGCGAGACTGCAGGAGTGGTCGAACCCTCGCAGGTGCGGACTTAGAGTGGCTGCCCAATTTCCGCAGGAGCGGGCCTTTTCCCGCAGAAGCGGAGCCGCAAGTGCGGGCTCCGTTCCGCATGCCCCTGACCTTCTTCTCCTCTTCCGCAGGTGCGAGCACTGGCTCACAGATGCGAGACCGCAGGTGCGGTACTCAAGCCGCAGGTGCGAAAGTCCTGGAGGCAGTGAGATTGTTTTAAATGTGGGACTTAGACATTTTTAGGCCATTTCTTACACATTTGAACGATTTGGGGAGCTTTCAAAGGGGAGATTCGACCTAGAAATTGTGAGGTAAGTAATTCCTACTTAAAAGTGAGTTTAATAATTGAGTTTTGGGTAGATTAACACACAAAAATTAGTAGAGATCATGAGATTAGACAAAACCTAGAATCATGCAAAAACTATATATTATTGATCCTTAGGTTATGGATAACAATTTCTCTTGAGAATTTTCGGAATCCGAGCATGTGAGCCCGGAGGTACATTTTAGGATTTTGCAAACTAGGTTGAGATAATTATTTAAATAGGGAAAGTGTGGACTTTTGAACATAGATTGATTGATTTATATAGTGTTTGGCTAGTTTCGAGTTCTTGGACGACGAATTTGGAGATTCACGCGCATTCTTGACCTGGGAAGTAGGCTTGAAACGAGGTAAATCTCCTTTCTAACCTTGTAAGAGGAAATTGTCCCCATAGGTGAATTAATTAACTATGTGTCATTATTTGTGGGGGCTACGTACGTACGAGGTGACGAGAGTCTATGCGTAGTGACTATTCTTATTATATCCGGGTAGTTAGGTTTACACCATGCCTTGTGAACTCCGTTAATTGAACTATATGCCTTGTGATCTCCTTGTATGCAAGTTTGTTTTCAAGAAATCCTAAAACTTGACGTTTTCAAACGAATTACTATTTTGGAAAAGGATTTAAGGAAAAATGTTGTGTTTATGTGTGATCGCTTCGCAATTTATATTCCGCGAGTAGAGTGATTCTTTCCACTACTATCATGGGAGCGGGCCGTATGCCACGGCAGGTTAATAGATGCATCTATGGTTCGCACTGTTCGACCCTTCGGCAGTGCACATTTGTTATTATGTTGGCTCAGACTGTATGTCCTCGACACATTATGTGCAAACTATTTGTCTGATATTTTTTCATGACTGTTAAACTGTTAGATGTCTGGGAAGTCAAATTGTAAATTGTATATTGGTGTTTCGCCACGTAAATAGTTTTGGTGGTTATACTCAATATTCATTGTTATATTGTCCACGTGTACTTGTTATTCATTTTTAAATAATATCTAATTATACTGTTTGGACCCTAGTAAGTGTCAAGTCGACCTCTCGTCACTACTTCTTCGAGATTAGACTAGATACTTACTCGGTACATATTGTTTATGTACTCATGCTACGCTTTGTACTTAATTGTAAAAGTTCTGAGGCAGGTGCATTTGGGTATCAGTCCGGAGCTCGTCCTTGATTGCACTTGGTTGAGGCTTCACGGTGAGTTGCTTCTCCTGATGACATTCAGTAGCACTCTGGAGTCTTTCTTTTGCTATGCCTGTAGACTTGTGAAACTAGTTCCTGGCACACACATTGGTAGACTATTCTTTTGGTGATGTAATTGATTAAATTTGATTTTTGGTCTTCGTAACATAATTGCCCTGCTATGTGTTATATTCCATGCGTAGTGGATAAATTATTTTTGAGATAAGAAAAGTATTTAATAGAAAAAAACTAGATTCACTAGATAATTAGTGTTGGCTTGCCTGACAACGGTGTTGGGCGCCATCGTGACCTAGATTAGGATTTGGGTCGTGAAAACGTTGTATCAGAGCTCTAGGTTCACGTAGATCTCACGAGTTATGGGCAAACCTAATAGAGTCTTACGAATCGGTACGGAGACATCTGTATTTATCTTCGGGAGGCTAAAGGGTATTAGGAAATTTCTCTGTATTCATCTTCTATCGTGTAGTTGATGGTATGCTAAATCTCACTCTTTTATTCCCTCGCTGATGGTGAGGACGCGCTCAGCCGACGTTCCGGACCCGGGAGGGGCCTTTACTCCTGTCGTCAGAGGCTGTGGCAGAGGTCGGGAGAGGGCACCGGCCCGAGGTAGGGGACGAGGGCGTGCCGGAGCTGCCCCAGTTGCACCGCCAGCGGATCCAGCGGAGGATCCTATCACTGAGGAGCAGGGTGAGACACTCGCAGCAGATCCTGTCCCGTTGGACTTCATGACAGCGCCGGGATTTCAAGAAGTCATGGGCCGTATGATGCGGTTCATGGATACTATGACTTAGGCTGGTTTATTTCCATCGGACCCGACCACATCTTAGGTAGGAGGGGGAGTACAGACCCCTACTGCCCAGGCTGCAGGACATGCACCTGCAGTTTATCAGACCCCGGGTACACTGCCCGCGGGTAGGGTTCAGCCAATAGAGCAGCAGCACCTGAGCCCAGACCAGCTGCGGACGGTGATCTGCAGTAGCTATTAGACAGATGGACCAGACTGCACCCTCCTGTCTTCGGAGGCGAGCGTCATGAGGATGCTCAGGATTTTATTGACAGGTGCAGGGACAGACTGTAAAATATGAGGATACTGGAGTCCCATGGAGTTGACTTCACTACTTTCCAGCTAGAGGGCAAGGCCCGTAGATGGTGACAGTCTTACGTTCTTGGTAGACCGGCAGATTCTCCTCCTATCACTTAGGAGCAATTCACTCAGCTATTCCTGGAAAGGTATATTCCACCCTCTGAGAGGGAAGAGCTGCGGTATCAGTTTGAGCAGCTAGAGCAGAGTCAGATGTCAGTGACCGACTACGAGGCTAGGTTTTCTGAGCGATCTCTTCATGCACTTATGATAGTTCCTACTAACGCAAAGAGAGTGCGAAGATTTGTAGCTGGGTTGCACTCAGGTATTAGGGCCAACATGGCCCGAGAGGTGGAGATGGGGACTCCTTATCAGCTTGTAGTAGAGATTGCTCGCAGGATTGAGGGCTATCGATTGAGGAGCAGAGAGCAGGGACATCAGGATAAGAGAGCTCGATTTTTTGGGGATTTCAGAGGTGCTCCAGCTAGCGGCAGAGGTCAGTTTGGCAGGGGCCAGCCTAGTAAGCCTCCATATTCAGCACCGCCACCACCTCCTCGAGGTGCTCCAATGGGGCCTTATTTCAGCGCAATGCCGGAGAGTTGTTATCGCCCACCCGCCGTTCAGGGTTCCTCCGACGGGTATTCTGGTCATCAGGGATCTTCCAGCTCTTATTTCAGTGTTATGCCAAAGAGTTCATACCGCCCTCCAGCCATTAAAGTTTCTTCATCCGGGCAGCAGGCTATAGTGCCGAGAGGTTGTTATGAGTGTGGGGATCCAGGTCACATGAAGAGGTTTTGTCCTACGCTTCGGGGCAAGGTAGTGCAGTAGAGTCACCAGCCTATGGTTTCAGCACCGACGGTCCGTCCACCCAGAGGTGGAGGACAGACTGGTAGAGGTCATCCTAGGGGTGGCAGCCAGGCAGGGGGAACCCAGCCAGCTCCTGTCCACTCGAGTGGAGGTCAATCATCAGGCGCTCTAGCCAGATTCTATGCTTTCCCGTCCAGACAGTGGCCTCAGATGTCGTGATCGCAAATATTATTTCGGTATGCGGTAGGGATGCACCGATATTATTTTATCTAGGATCCACTTATTCACATGTATCAGTCCTACTTTCTTATTTCCTGGATAAACCTCGTGAGTCCTTGGGTACTCCTGTTTCTGTGTCCACTCCTGTGGGCGATTCTGTGGTTGTGGACCAGATTTATCGGTCCTGTGTGGTTACATTTTATGGGTTTAAGACCGTAGCGGACCTCCTGTTACTTGATATGACTGATTTTGAGGTCATCCTGGGCATGGATTGGTTATACCCTTATCATGTTGTCCTAGATTTCCATGCCAAGACGGTTACTCTAGTATTGCCTGAGTTGCCGAGATTGGAGTGGAGAGGTTCCTCACTCAGTGCATCTAATCGGGTTGTTTCTTTCCTAAAGGCTCAACGTATGGTCGAGAAGGGTTTTTGGCATATCTTGCTTATGTTCGGGACACCATCGCCGAGTCTCCGACGACTAATTCAGTGTCAGTAGTTCGAGAGTTTGCTGATGTATTTCCTTCAGACCTTCCAGGGATGCCACCGGATCGTGACATTAATTTTTGTTTTGACTTAGCTCCAGGCACCCAACCTATATCTATTCGCCCATACCGTATGGCTCTGAAGGAATTAAATGAATTGAAAGAACAGCTTGAGGAGTTGTTAGCTAAGGGGTTTATCAAACCGAGTGTATCGCCTTGGGGTTCTCCAGTGTTATTTGTGATGAAGAAGGATGGGACTATGCGGATGTGTATTGACTACTGCCAGTTGAACAAAGTCACCATCAAGAACAAGTACCCGTTGCCGCGTATCGATGATTTGTTTGAACAGTTTCAGGGTGCTCGGGTGTTTTCTAATATTGACTTGAGATCAAGGTACCATCAGCTGAAGATTCGGGACTCAGATGTTCCGAAGACCTCCTTCCGTACGAGATATGGTCGTTATGAGTTCCTGGTGATGTCCTTTGGCTTGACTAATGCCCCCGCAGCATTTATGGATTTGATGAATAGGGTGTTCAAGCCTTATATGGATTTTTTTGTTATTGTCTTTATTGATGACATTCTGATATACTCAAGTAGCCTGGGGGAGCACGAGCATCATTTGAGAGTTGTGCTCCAGACCTTGCGGGAACAAAAGTTGTATGCTAAGTTCTCCAAGTGTGAGTTCTGGTTAGATTCTGTGGCATTATTGGGACATGTGGTATCCAAAGAGGGTATCAAGGTGGATCCTAAGAAGATTGAGGCAGTTCAGAGTTGGCCACGCCCTACCTCAACGAGAGAGATCGGGAGCTTCTTGGGACTGGCATGTTATTATCGTCGGTTTGTGGAGGGTTTTTCATCCATTGCAGCCCCTCTGACTAGATTGATCCAGAAGGGTGCCCCATTCCGATGGTCTGACGAGTGTGAGGCGAGCTTGTAGAAGCTCAAGACAACCTTGACCACAGCACCAGTTCTACTATTGCCTTCCGGTTTGGGGATGTATACAGTTTATTGCGGTGCTTCACGCGTTGGTTTGGGATGTGTATTGGTGCAGTATGGGCGATCTATTGCATATTCTTCACGTCAGCTGAAGGTTCATGAAGAGAATTACCCTGTGCACGATTTGGAGCTGGCGGCGATTGTTCATGCTCTTAAGATTTGGAGGCACTACTTGTACAGGGTGCCTTATGAGGTTTATACAGACCACCGCAGTTTGCAACACTTGTTCAAGCAAATGGATCTTAATTTGAGGCAGTGTAGATGTCTTGAGTTGTTGAACAATTATGACATTACTATTCTTTATCATCCGGGCAAGGCGAATATGGTTGCAGATGCCTTAAGAAGGAAGGCGGAGAGTTGGGTAGCTTGGCTTTCATTTCAGCATAGGAGAAACCTCTAGCTTTGCACATTCAGTCCTTGTCTAATCGCCTGGTGAGGTTGGACCTTTCAGATCCCATTTGAGTTCTTGCACGTGTTGTTGCTCAGTCTTCATTATTGGGGGAGATCAAGGCTCAGCAGTTTGATGATCCGCACTTGGCAGTTCTCTGGGAGACGGTTTTACATGGTGGTGCCAAGGAGGTTTCCATTGGCAAGGATGGTGTTCTGAGACTTCAGGGTCGCTTATGTGTTCCTAATGTTGAAGGCCTGAGGGAGAGGATTCCAGAAGAGGCACACAGTTCCCAGTATTCTATTCACCCTGGTGCTATGAAGATGTATCGTGACCTGAGGCAGCATTACTGGTGGAGGCGGATGAAGAAGGAAATAGTGGATTATGTGGCTAGATGTCTAAATTTCCAGTAGGTTAAGTATGAGCACCAAAGGACAGGAGGCCTACTTCAGCAGATGCCTATACCTGAGTGGAAATGGGAGCGCATCACTATGGACTTCATAGTTGGGTTGCCTCGGACCTTGCGAAAGTTGATGCGGTTTGGGTTATTGTGGACAGGTTGACCAAGTCGGCACATTTTATTCCAGTAGCTACTACCTATACTTCAGAGAGGTTGGCCCAGATCTACATTCAGGAGATAGTTCGGTTGCACGGTGTGCTTGTGTCCATTATATCAGATTGAGGTCCTCAATTCACCTCGAACTTCTGGAGAGCAGTATAGAATGAGTTAGGCACCCGGGTAGAGCTCAACACAACATTCCATCCTCTTACCGACGGGCAGTCGAAGCGGACAATTCAGATATTGGAGGACATGCTCATAGCATGTGTGATTGACTTTAGAGGGTAGTGGGACCAACTCTTTCCTTTGGCCGAATTTTCTTATAATAACAGTTATCAGTCTAGCATTGATATGGATCCATTTGAGGCCTTGTATGGTCAGCGATGTCGTTCTCCCATCGGGTGGTTTGAGCTTCACGAGGCTAGGTTATATGGCACCAATCTGGTGAAGGATGCCTTGGAGAAAGTAAAGTTGATTCAGGAGAGGCTTCGCACAGCACATTCCAAACAGAAGAGTTACGCGGATCAGAAAGCGCATGATGTATCATTAGTGGTCGGTGATAAGGTCCTGTTGAAAGTCTCGCTGATGAAGGGTATTATGAGGTTTGGAAAGAAGGGCAAGCTCATCCCTAGGTTTATTGGTCCATTTGAGGTGTTGATGCGAGTTGGGGAGGTTGCTTATGAGCTCGCTTTACCTCCCAGTTTATCAGGAGTTCATCTGGTCTTTCATGTGTCCATGCTCCGGAGGTACCATGCCGACTTCTCTCATGTGATAGACTTTAGCACCGTTCAGCTAGACGAGAGATTGGGTTAAGAGGAGGAGCCAGTTGCTATCATTGACAGGCAGGATTGCCGGTTGAGGTCCAAGAGAGTTTCCGCCGTAAAGGTCCAGTAGAAGGGCCAACCAGCCGAGGAGGCGACTTGGGATTCCGAGGAGCACATGCGGAACAGATATCCACACTTATTCAGCACTCCAGGTATGATTCTAGACCCGTTCGAGGACGAACGTTTGTTTAAGAGGTGGAGAATGTGACGACCCGACCGATCATTTTGTGTTCTAGAGCCCTGTGCCCCTAAATGAGACTTCTTGTGGCTACTTTTACTGATTTATAGCTTGCGGGGACATGTAGTTCGATGTTTAGAGGAATTTGGGGTGGTATAGGAACACTTAGTTCCTTAAGGTTGGTTGTAGAGGTCAAGTTTGACTCCGATCAACATTTTTAGTAAACGAATTCGAAATCGAGATTTGAAAGCTCCAGTAGGTTCGTATGATGATTTCTGACTTGGGCGTATGTCCGAAACGGGTTTTGGATGGCCCGGGAGCGTTTCGTCGCCAAATAGTGAAAAATGATTCCTTAAGTGTAAAAATTGAGGTTTGGAACGTGTTTTTGTGTTATAGAGGTCCGAACGGAATTCCGAAACCGGGAATAGTTCCATCATGTCATTTATGACTTGCTTGCAAAATTCGGTGTCATTCCGAGTAGTATAGGTATGTTTCGGCATGTTGAAACCGAATTCAAGAACTTAAAGTTCTTAAGTTGGATTTAGTTGGTTTTGGGGTACGATTCTTGGATTTAGTTTTGTTTCGGACGTTCCGAAGGATCGAGCGAGTCCGTATTATGATTCAGAACTTGTTGGTATATTTGGAGGGGGCCTTGGGTGGGCCCGGATGCCATTCGGACATCGCGCGAGGCAAACCAAGCTCTAAAAGAGGTGCTGGTGCGACCGCACCTGCGAAGGACCATCCGCAGGTGCAAGACCACGGGAGCGGTCGAAGCCTCGCAGGTGCGGCCTTAGAGGGGCTGCCCAATTTTTGCAGGAGCGGGCCTTTTCCCGTAGAAGTGGAGCCACAGGTGCGGGCTCCGTTCCGCAGGTACGACCCTGGCCTTCTTCTCCTCTTCCGCAGGTGCGAGCACTGGCTCGCAGATGCGAGACCGCATGTGCGAAATTCCTTGAGGCAGTGAGGTTGTTTTAAATGCGGGACTTAGACATTTTTATGTCATTTCTTTCACATTTGGATGATTTGGGGAGATTCGACCTAGCAATTGTGAGGTAAGTAATTTCTACATAAAAGTGAGTTTAATACTTGAGTTTTGAGTAGATTAACACACGAAAATTAGTAGAAATCATGGGATTAGAGTAAAACCTAGGGTTTTGGAAAAAATAAGATTTAATAAACAAACTTGTTATGGAATCATGCAAAAACTATATATTATTGATCCTTAGGTTATGGGTAACAATTTCTCTTGAAAATTTTCGGAATCCGAGCATGTGGGCTCAGGGGTACATTTTAGGATTTTGCAAACTAGGTTGAGATAATTATTTAAATAGGGGAAGCGTGGACTTTTGAACATAGACTGATTGATTTATATAATGTTTGGCTACTTTCGAGTTCTTGGGCGACGAATTTGGAGATTCGGGCGCATTCTTGACCCGGGAAGTAGGCTTAAAACGAGGTAAGTCTCTTTCTAACCTTGTAAGAGGGAATTGTACCCATAGGTGAAGTAACTAACTATGTGTCATTATTTGTGGGGGATACGTATGTACGAGGTGACGAGAGTCCGTGCGTAGTGACTATTCTTGTTATGTTCGAGTAGTTAGGTTTACACCATGCCTTGTGAACTCCGTTAATCGAATTATATGCCTTGTGATCTCCTTGTATGCAAGCTTGTTTTCAAGAAATCCTAGAACTTGACATTTTCAAACGAATTACTATTTTGGAAAAGGATTTAAGGTAAAATGTTGTGTTTATGTGTGACCGCTTTGCAATTTATATTCCGCGAGCGAAGTGATTCTTTTCAGTACTCTCATGAGAGCCGGCCATACGACATGGAAGGTTAATAGATACATCTATGGTTCGCGCCATTCGACCCTTCGACAATGCACATTTATTATTATGTTGGCTCAGACTGTATGTCCTCGACACATTATGCGCAAACTATTTGTCTGATATTTTCATGACTGTTAAACTGTTAGATGTCTGGGATGACAAATTATAAATTGTATATTGGTGTTTCACCACGTAAATAGGTTTGGTGGTTAGGCTCAATATTCATTGTTTTACTGTCCACGTGTACTTGTTATTCATTTTTAAATAATATCTAATTATACTGTTTGGACCCTAGTAAGTGTCAAGTCGACCTAGGGTCAAGTCGGCCTCTCGCCACTATTCTTCGAGATTAGACTGGATACTTACTGGGTACATATAATTTATGTACTCATGCTATGCTTTGTACTTAACTGTTTGTACTTAACTGTACAGGTTCTGAGGCAGGTGCATCTGGGTATCAGTCCGGAGCTCGTCCTTGATTGCACTTGGTTGAGGCTTCACGGTGAGCTGCTTCTCCTGATGACATTCAGCATCACTCTGGAGTCTTTCTTTTGCTATTTCTATCTATATCCTCTCAGACAGTAGGATAGTCCTTTATTTCTTTGGTTCTACTCTACTAGATGCCTGTAGACTTGTGACACTAGTTCCTGGCACACACATTGGTAGACTATTCTTTTGGTGATGTAATTGATTAAAGTTTATTTTCGGTCTTCGTAACTTAATTTCCCTGCTATGTATTATATTGCATGCGTAGTGGATAAATTAATTTTGAGATAAGAAAAGTATTTAATAGAAAACAAACTAGATTTACTAGATAATTAGTGTTGGCTTGCCTGACAATGGTGTTGGGCACCATCGCGACCTGGATTAGGATTTGGGTTGTGACAAATATCATACCACTTAATTACAATTTTATACAAACTTTGTACAATGTCTTTTGTACATTTTGTATCTGATTTATACATATTAAAAATAAATTTCATACAACTAATTATATATTATACAACTTATCTACAACTTTCATACATTATTTCTACTCCAGTTATATACAACTATAATATCATACAACAAAAATATAATTTTTATACAATATTGTTCAACTTTCACACAATATTTAAATAAAAAATATATAATAATAGAATATAATTTTTCTACAACTTTACTACAATTTTGTAAGTATAATGTATGTCATGACTTCTTCTTCTTCTTCTTCTTCTTCTTCTTCTTCTTCTTCTTCGAGTTTCAATCTGAAATTCAGCCAAAATCAAGTCTAATCTTCACCAAAACACCCTCAAAATTGAGATATAAACTCCAAACAATATTCCCAGCTGTTTGAAACAACACCCAATCCAAACAAATAATGATTTTTGAAAATTCAAATTCAAATCTTTAAAGCTTTTTAATGACTGTCAATGGTGGAATTGTTGCTCTATTTCCTTTGCTCTACATTACTGGAATTAGAGATTGAGAGATAGAAAGAGCCAGAGAGAGAGAGAGAGAGAGGGAGAGAGGGAATAAGGATATGAAATAATTGATTCCTAATATAACGAGATACTCATTTAATTCCTAAAGTGTATATAATTGGTAAATTTGTATATAGAATGTAATTAAATTGAAATTTGAGTAGGGAGAGTAATAAAGTTTCACATTGTGTATAGGAATATAAAAAATCCATTTAACTAATACTAAAAGAATTTTCTAAATATAAATCTCACTTGAACAAACACACTGTAGAGATAATTAGTATGTATATCCAATTCGGGCTTCGAATCATTCTCTTAGAAAAATAATATATTCTGACAAAAAATAAATTACTAAATAATTTGAGTTGAGGCTATGAGGGCTTATGTGGAATAATATTGTTTCCTTTATTGAGCTTGCTAAGTAGAATCAATATTCATCATTTCAAGGAATTTAAATTACTTTTTATAACTTAGTAGATAATTCTTAAAATATTTTACTTTTATTTTATAACTTAATAGATAGTTTTTATGTAATTTTTCAAACTTTGTTATCCATCGACATAGGGGACATGTGCAACGCGCGTAACGCGGAAAATCTATTATTATTAATAACCGAGAATCAACGTGCTTTAAATGGAGAAATCTGCACAAGCAAACTGTGTTCTTTTTTCTGTTATTTTAAGAGAACAATCAATTAACTTGAACAAAATGTCAAGCCATCAAACTCATTAGTAGGTAAAATTTAAAAAGGTAATGTTATAAAATTATCTCTAATTTACTTTTCTCCCCCCATCAGTTGGTAAGAGTTTAAATTCTTTCCGTGGGGGTTCAGAGTAATAAAAATTAACAGCATTTATCACATCTTTTCGGTGTAACCAACACGTACTTCCTACAAATAGTAAAATTATATGGCTATGCTTTTTTTACTTTCTAGTCATTTTAATAATTATATCAAATCAAAACATGAAAAAGGCCAAAGCTAAGGAGGCAAAATCCATGTTTAGGACGTCATTAGTATGAACCAACGAGTCAATATTTTGATATTAAAAACTTACTTTTACTCCCCAAAAGACATATACGTTATTTTATTGAAGTCAAAGGCTAGGGTGGCTGTTGACTCAAAGATTAAGAAGTCAGCCAACAGATTAACTGGACGCTGTTATCAGGTTGTCTTCCAATAAATCCAATTCTTACAACTGTTCTTCATTTTTTCTCGTAAGTTATAATTCTATTTTATCTTTTGAATATTGCGGAACGGAACTTCGAGATCTACTTTGACGTTTTTAGCATGGATTTGGGTGAAATGCTGCACCAAATTGAATGGATATTTGGTCAATGTCATGTATGACGTTGACACCCATCTTTAAACTTTAAAAAGGGTCATGACAAGAAGTTGTATTTGACCGAGTTCGAAAGAACTAAGTGTTGGAAATAAATCCCCACAAAAATAATCTTTACGGTTTTAATAGCGAAACAATAATATAGTACCGAGATACGATAATCAACAAGAATAAAAAGAACAATAAGGACACGGATTTTTAACGGGGAAAACTTTTCTGAATAAGGGAAAAAATTACGAGCCCGAGAGGAGTAAAATAATCCACTACAATGAGGAGTTTTACACCCAGTAGTCCGAGTAAAATACTCCTCGAATCACTATACACACAAAAAAAAAAAACCTATTTTAAGATTTCCATCTCACTAAAATATCACTCACACTCTCTATTTTTCCTCACAGACTACACCGCTTGTGAATACCTCACACTGCTCTCTAACTCTCATATATATTTTTCTTTGAGATTGGTGTGTTAAATGAGAAGCTGAAGCTCCCTTTTATAGGAGAAATGGCCGACATATTCAACCAATCAAATTGATTGGCTTTAGCAAGTTGCTGTTGCAATTTTCCAATTTGCAAGAATGCAAACTGTTGCCAAAATCGATTTGGCAAAACCTGTATGGAATCTAACATTCCTTTTTCTTTTTCTTTTTCGTTAACGGGATGGACTCCACAATCTTCCCCTCCAGACTCATCCACCTGAAGGAGGTAGCACCGGACTTCTAACTTGCGTGCATGCCGACAAGTTCTTTGCACAACTTGAACTTGTCTCTTGGTACAACCTTGGTCATCATATCTGTAGGATTTTCACTTGTAGAAATTTTCAAGATTTTTAGAGATTCATTCTCTACCATTTCTCAAATCCAGTGATATTTCACGTCGATGTGTTTAGTCCTTGCATGGTACATGGAGTTCTTGCTAAGATCTATTGCACTTTGACTGTCACAATAGACGACATACTTCTTCTGATGCAATCCAAGTTCTTGAAGGAACCATTTCAACCATATCACCTCCTTGCCAGCTCCAATAGCGGTAATATACTCCATTTCAGTTGTAGAGAGTGCAAAACACTTCTACAACCTCGACTGCCATGATATAGCTCCTCCTGAAAATGTAAACAAATATCCAATAGTGGATTTTCTGTTATCAATGTCATCTACCATATCAGCATTTGTATAGTCCTTCAAGATTGGATCAGATCCTCCAAAGCACAAACAATCTCCCGTGATAACTCTCAGGTACATGAGTATCCACTTGACAGCTTCCCAGTGTTCTTTTCCAGGATATTCAAGAAACTTACAAACAACACCAACTGCTTAAGCAATATCAGATCTAGTGCATATCATTACATACATCAAACTTCTTATGGTAGAGGAATAAGGAACTTTGGTCATGCTCTCCTTTTTCTCCAATGTTGTAGGACACATCTTCTTGCTCAACTTCTGATGGCTAGCAAGATGTGTGCTGACTGGCTTAGCATTCTTCATGTTAAAGCATTCTAGTACACGTTCAATGTACTTCTCCTGAGACAACCATGACTTTCTGCTTGTTCTCTCTCGAACAATCTTTATTCCCAAAATTTGTTGTGATGGGCCCAAGTCCTTTATGTCAAAGGACTTAGATAAGTCTCCATTCAACTTGGAAATCAACTCTTTTTCTTTTCCTCAATTAACATGTCATCCACACACAACAACAAAATAATAAAGTTGTTGGCAGAAAATCTTTTGAAGTATACACATGGATCAGAGTATGTCTTTATGTAAGTTTGAATTTTCTTGAATAAGTCAAACTTCTTGTACCACGACCTTGGTTCCTACTTCAACCTATAAAGACTCTTATTCAGTTTGTACACCATGTGTTTCCTTTCAGCTACTTCAAATCCTTCTGGCTGCTCCATATAGATCTCCTCTTCCAAATCTTCGTGAAGAAATCTAGTTTTCATGTCCAACTGCTCCACTTCAAGATCTAGGCTAGCTGCTAAGCTCAAGATTGTTCGAATAGAAGTCATTTTGACAACATGTGAGAAAATTTTATCAAAATCAATACCTTTCTTCTGTTTGAAGCTTTTACCACCAATCGAGATTTGTATCTGACCAACTTGTCATTTCCATCTTTCTTGAGTTTAAAGACCCATTTGCATTTGAGTGGTCTTTTACCGTATGGAAGTTCAACCAACTTGTATGTGCCATTTTTCTGTAGAGATTTCATCTCTTCTTGCATGGCTTTCATCCACTGGTTCTTTTCTGGATGGAACATCACCTCCTTAAGACTTTCTGGCTCCCCCTCATTACTGATGAGGACATACACTGTGGAAGAGTACCTTCATGACTCTACCCTTGGCCTCTCTGATCTCCTCAGAGGTTGAGGTTGTTCATCTTCCTGAGTGGGATACTCCACTTGCTTGACATCATTATCAAGTTGCTCCCCATGCTCAATAACCTCACCAGGTTGCTCCCTCTGCTCAGAAACCTCGTCGGTACTACTTTATACACTTGTGGGATTATTAGAAATAGAAGGAATGGTAACAAGGTTAGGAATTATACCATTCTTGGCTTTCTCTAACTGATCATCTACAGCTCCAACTTCACTTTCTTGGAAGATTACATCTCTGCTTCTAATGACCTTCTTCTTTACAGGATCCCACATTCTATACTCGATCTCTTAATTTCCATATACGATGAATATGAAGGGAACAAATTTATCATCCAGGTTTGTTCTCTGCTCCTTTAGTACATGTGCAAAAGGTCTTCAACCGAACACCTTCAGATGTGAGTAAGACACCTCCTTGTTGGTCTGAACTCTCTCTGGGACGTCAAACTCTAATGGAACTGATGAACTCCTATTGATCAGGTAACAAGTTGTCTAAACTGCTTCACCCAGAATGACTTAGGCAGTTTAGCCATTCTGAGCATGCTTCTCACCTTCTCAACAATTGTGCGATTCATTCTCCCAGCTACACCATTGTGTTGTGGGGTTCCAAGAGTTGTTTGATCCCATGGCTCGAACAGTACTCTTCAAATTCTCTTGAAGTGTATTCACCTCTATTGTCACTTCGGAGACACTTTAGCTTTTGGCCTGTCTCCTTTTCCACCAGAGCATGAAACTTCCGGAAAACTTGAAACACTTGATCTTGATTTTCAAAATATAAACCCACAATTTTCGTGAAGCGTCATTAATAAAAGTAACAAAGTATTTGTTACCGCCCATCGATTCGTTTTCCATTGGACCACAAGCATAAGAATATACCAAATCAAGCATATTCAATTTTCTTTCAGATGATGTATGAAATGAGACTCTGTGCTACTTACCAAATAAACAGTAGTCACAAGGTTTTACCGTTGTACTTTTGGTATAAGAAATGAGTGATTTGTTGTCAAGAATCTGCAATCCCTTCTCGCTCATATGACCCATTCTTTTGTGCCACAAATCCGCAGAAATCTCATCTTGTGCTGCGTTCAATTCACCTCGGCATATTTCTGCATTTGTTATGTATAACGTGCCATGATCAACTCTCTTTGCAGTCACCAATGATCCCTTGGTGAGTCTCCACTTTTGATTTTCAAAATAATTCTCTTATCCATCTCGGTCTAAAGCAATTCCCGAGATCAAGTTCATCCACAAATCAGGTACATGTCGCACGTCCTTTAGAACCAATGTGCATCCGACATTTGTCTTGATACAAATGTCATCAATTCCCGCAATCTTTGAGTAACCCGTGTTATCCATTCTCACAGTGCAAAAATCACCTGCTACATATCTGCAAAAAAGTTCTCTTACCAGTGTGGCATGGTAAGATGCTGTTGTATCAACCACCCATTCCGACTCTGGACTTGCCAAGTGCATGCATTCCTCTTCATCATTTATAAAGAGGACACCATTATCATTGTTTTGTATCATGGAGGTTGTGTTGTCGTCATTCTTCTGGCCACTACTTTCACACTTTCTCTTTCTTAGATTTGGACAATCTCTTTTGAAGTGAACTTGTTGATCGCAATTGTAGTGGTTTATGGCTTTTGATTTGGATTGGTTCTTGGACTTCCGACGACCTCCGGATCTACCATAGTTTCTTGAACTCCTTTGATAGTTCCTGCCTCTACCTTCTGTAATGAGAGTATGTCCTTGATTGTCAGGCTTCTTTCTCATCTTCTCATTGAGTAGAAGAGCCGATGTGACGTCTTTCAAATCAATAGTGGTTTTGCTGTGCAGGTTGTTGCCACATTATCGTACGAAGATGGCAATGAGTTCAAGAGCAAGATGGCTTTATCCTCTTCCTCGGTCTTTACTCCGAGGTTGGCAAGCTGCGTGTTTAATCTATTAAACGCATTTAAATGTGACAAAAATTTTGTACCTTCACCCATATGTAGGGCATATAACTGCTTCTTCAGGTACAATTTATTTGTCAACGTCTTGGACATGTATAGGCTTTCCAACCTTGTCAAAATTCCACAGGTAGTGTCTTCATCAACGATTTTGTTTACCACATCATCTGATAAGTGCAACCTGATTGCACTAGCAGCCTTTTCATCCAAGTCAGCCAAATTCTCAGCTTTCATGATATCAGGCTTTTTGGAATCACGGTCTAATACTTTATGTAATCCTTGTTGGATGAGCAGATCCCTCATCCTTCTTTGCCATGTTGAGAAACCACTATCTCCGTTGAATTTTACTACCTCGTACTTTACTCTGGATATTTAAATCACTGAGTACAGTACTACCGACCTTGAACAGTATTTCTGTGAACGAGCATAATCTGTGCTCTAATACCAGTTGTTGGGAATAAACCTCCCACAGAAATAATATTCACAGTATTAACAGCGGAACAATAATGTAGGACCGAGATACGGTAATCAACAAGAATAAAAAAGAACAACAAGGACACAAAGATTTTAACGTGTAAAACTTTTTGAATAAGGGAAAAAATCAAGAGCCCGAGAGGAGCAAAGTAATTCACTATAATGAGAAATTTTACACTCAGTAGTTCGAGTAAAATACTCTAGGAATCACTATACACTCAAAAAGATAATCCTCTTTTAAGATTCTCACATCACTACAATATTGCTCACACTCTCTATTTTCTCTTACAGACTATATCGCTTGTAAATACCTCACACTGCTCTCTAACTCTCAGATATATTTTTCTCAGAGATTAGTGTGTTAAATGAAAAGCTAAGCTCCCTTTTATAGGATAAATGGCCGACCTGTTCAACCAATCAAATTGATTGGCTTTAGCAAGTTGCTATTGCAATTTGCCAATTTGCAAGAATGCAAATTGTTGTCAAAACCGATTTGGCAAAACCTGTATGGAATCTGACATTCCCTTTTCTTTTTCTTTTTCGTTATGGGGATGGACCCCACACCAAGAAGCAAGACCAAATGCTCATCTCCGGTCATACATAGAAATCCTTAGCATAAATGTTAAATGGGTTGTTTACGGTAAGTAGGGGATTCTGATCATAACAAAGTTAAGCTTTCAAATAGATGCAAAATTTCTTAGGTATACTCATTTCAATTAAATGGCACATGAAGAATAATATGTTCAGTGGCATACACATAATTTCTCGTAAGTGATGTCATTATATAAAAATTATTTTTTGAAAATAAATCAATTGCTATAATGCCATCATATTAAAAGCCCTTCAAATTATATTTATAAAACACATATCAATGATATTGTTGCAACCGTAAATAATTTGAACTAACAAGAAAACAAGAAAATTTTCAAATAATTAAACTATAAATAAATTATTTATAAAAAAAAAGAAAGAATAGAACTTGGGCATCAAGCAGCAGCGATTAACCCAGACATCAAAGTGTATAGAGAGACTAAGAAGCTCTTCAAATTTAAGGTTTTAAGCTTTTTCTTTTTATTTTTTTAAAAATTTAAAATAATAATTTCGACCGAATCGGTTGGAATTCGTTTTTAAAAACACTACAGCCCCTCCCCAAAAAACAGAAGCTCGATTTTCATTCTCTCATCTCCCCTTCTCGTCCCCAAGCTCCTCTCTTCCTCTCGTCCTTCACCCCCATCCCCAAGCTCGTATGTTTGCTCCTTCTCTCTCGTTTCCTCCTCCCTTCTTCCTCTCCTTTTTCCTCCCTTTTCCCTTTAATTTATTATTTTTTTATTGTGTTATGCAGCAGTTAGCATGGTTGGCGGTGACGGCATCAGCATCAGCAACAACTCCTCAGTCGACTTCTCCGACATTTTTTCCGTCGAGGTAAGTATTTTGTTGAACCACATTAAGTATTAGAAATCTCATTGTTTGATTGGTAAAAGAAATCTCATAATATCGTGAACCACATTAAGCATTTACTGGTCAAATAATATACCCGTCTGCAATATTTTGTGAAAAGTATATACGTACTTCATAAAGAGATGGTCTTCAATCACTTTTATCTTGAACCTATGAATATTTATTTATTAGTAAAAGAGGAGAAAGGAAATGGTAATAGTAGAATCAGTTCTAATTTATTACAACTAGCAGAAGTTGAAATATTGTCCAAGCACTAAAAAATAATATTAATTCTGATAATATACTTTAAAGATACTCCATTGTCCTTACTAGCTTTAATAGATTAACTAGAATAAATTTGGGCGCCATCATCGATCTTTTGATTAAGTTTTTGTTCTTCTTCTAATATACTTAAAAATTGTTTAAAGGAAATTCAATTGATTAGTCCAAAAAAATAATGAAGAATATATGTTGCTTGATGCCATTGATTGAAAATCATGTGCTTCTTAGGACGCGGTTGGTTTTTAACCCAAATTAAACTAAGGTAATTCGCTAAGCTTATAAGCTAATTAAACTAGCTTAATATTATCATAAAGTTTAGAAAATTATTTAATATTACAACTTCACAAGACAAATAATGATTTGTTTAAAGTGAGAAATGACTAATGAAGATTAATTTTTTCAAAATTTTTAATCAAAGAAACATATAAAATAATATAGTAATATTTCTATATTCACTTTTTAGAATGATACTAAATTTAAATTTTTTCAATTTAAACATTAAGATTAATTTGTAAATTTGAAAAATCATTAGTTAATTTAGTTTATATGAACATTTAAGAAGCTATTCAAATTTAATTATTATGTTTAAAGACTTATATTATTTAGAATAGGGATTAATGTGAGATTTCTAGTGTTAAAAAATATTAATTTAAAAAATAAAATATATCAATTAAAGTGCTTTAACACAATGATATGTATATATCTAAAACTAACTTTTGAAAGAGTATAACTTTGTAACTAGTTTAAATAAATCAAATCGTTTTAAATATCTCATTTCTAGATTTCTATTTGTGTAGATGAAATTTGTGCATCGTAGATGGATGTATAATAAGAATCATCATAATCGTGCGGGGTTGAGGGATGAATTTATTGAAGGGGTTGCTGAATTTATTGGTAAGGCTCAAACACTTGATGATTTTCCTATTGGAGGAAGGATTAGGTGTCCTTGTGTGAAATGTAAGTGTGTTAAGTTATTGAAATCAGACGAAGTTAAAATTCATCTCCACAAGAAAGGATTTGTAGAAAATTATTATATATAGATTGTTCACGAGGAGAATCATGCTAGTTTAGATGATGTTAAGTTTCATAATTCTTTAGGTGGTGAGGGTTGCCCCATTGCGGAGCATAATGTTGAAAATTCTCGATACAATAAAATAATGAGGGATGCTTTTGAGATGTTTCCTGCGGTTCAATCCTAACCAAATGATGAGGCTAAGTGTTTCTATGAACAGTTAGAGGAAGCTAGTTGTCCATTATATGAAGGCTCGGTGCATTCCAAGTTGTCTGTTGCGGTTAGATTTCTAAGTATTAAATCAGATAGTTCTATTTTTCAAGCGGGCATGGATTCTATTATTGGTCATATGAATGAACTTAATCCGAGTAACATTGACTTACCAAAAAATTTCTACACTGCTAAGAAATTGGTTTCTAAGTTGAGTCTTTCATTAGAGAGAATTGATTATTGTGAGAAAGGTTGCATGTTCACTATCCCCCCTCCATCTAATAATTCAGTTCAGTATTATTCTATGCCTGTGAAAGGAAGTCAAAGTAACACTGTTTTTGAACTTTGTACCCACACATTCTATACCATCATCTTCATCGGGCTTTCATGGTAGTCAGCATGGTGGCTCACTAACTGTTGCATCCCCGACTTTTATGGTAGTCAGCATACTGGCTCACCAGTTGTTGCACCCCCGAGCTTTTATGGTAATCAGCATACTGGCTCACCAGCTGCTGCACCCCCGAGCTTTCATGGTAGTCAGAATTGTGGCTCACCATCTGCTGCATCCCCGAGCTTTCATGGTTGTCAGCATGATGGTTCGTTTTTTGTTGCTCCATCATCTTCCAGTCCATCATCATCATCCATTCCCAGCATATCTAGAATGGATATGGGAGGCTCTCGCCCAGCTGCATCTAGTGTTGCTTTTGCACCATCTAGTAGATGCAGGCAGAATCTTGGGGGGGGGATGTGCAATTTGATAGTTATAATCGATTGATATATATATATATATATATATATATATATATATTAACCTATATATATGTTAAATTTAATCCAGGTTTTTGCCATCCTTTTAGTCTACACATTTTGTTATGGATTCTATGAAGCCATTTTATCATGAGTCGTGGAATTCTTGGAGACAGATACCGTACAACTTCAGAGAGTAAATGTGAAATAAATTTAGGGTAAAAATTGATTACATTTATTTAATAATTATCGTCTTCATCTAATGTTAATATTTTTATTGCAGACAAAGTGT
The DNA here is from genome assembly GCA_005239505.1 of Nicotiana paniculata. Taxonomy (NCBI): domain Eukaryota; kingdom Viridiplantae; phylum Streptophyta; class Magnoliopsida; order Solanales; family Solanaceae; genus Nicotiana; species Nicotiana paniculata. Next base: position 48,045 of record ML331399.1, read on the forward strand.
ACATGGCATCATCAACATCAAAATGATATAAATAGTATTTTCGAGAAGAAGGCCGCTAAGCGGATTAAAGATACTACATTCGCTGCTCGGAATGCCGGTAAAATGCCGGACTGGTTAAGAAAAGATGTTTGGGATAAACTTATTGAAAAATAAAATACCGCAGAATGGAAGGCGAAGAGTGAACAAGCAAAGGCAAATCGTGCCTCCAATAAAGGTAGATCGTTGCACACAGGAGGTTCGATTAGTTTTGCCGCCCATAAACTAATATTGGTAATTACTTATAAAAATTTTCTTAGTTTTACATATAGAATTTTACGTTTGTAATGTCTAAATCATACTTTTTGTTATGAAGAAAATGGAAAGAGGGCAAGATATGAGTCACGCTGAGGTCTTCGAGAAGACACATAAGAAAAAGAAGAAGGATGGTACAAGAGAACACTGGGTGGAGACACGTGCGTCGGACACATATGTAATATACTAACTTCATAATTATTTATGATTTATTAATATTAGTTTGTTTGCATAATAGTTATATTTTCATTTCAGGAAGATTATCATAAAAGGGTAGAAGAATGGCAACAAACCCAACCTCCTTCAATTTAACCAAGACCTGATGATATGGATTCATTATGGACAGAGGCAACAAGTGGAGTAAACAAAGTCAGAGTCTACGGGCTTGGAGTACGTCGACCTACAGGTCATCCAAAACCCACTCTTAGCCAATTCTTCTTCTTCTCAAAATCAATAACAGATGGAAGATATGAAAAAGGAAATTCGTGATTTGAAGCAACAATTAGACTCCCAATTCGGAACATTTGTTAAGATGCAGAAATTCATGAGAAAACAAGGGCATGATCTGTAACAATCCGACCGGTCGTTTTGCTTTCTATAACCCCGTTGCCCCTACAAGACTTTCGGTACATGCTTTTACTATTTTATGACTTGCGGGGATGGTTAGTTCGGGATTTGGAAGGGTTCGGGTTGAAATCGGAACACTTGGTTCCTTAAGGTTGGCTTAAAAGGCCAAGTTTGACTTCGGTCAACACTTTGAGTAAATGACCTCGGAATAGGGATTTGACGGTTCCAATAGGTTCATATGATGATTTTGAACTTGTGCGTATGTTCGGATCGGGTTTTGGATGACCCCGGAGCGTTATGGCGCCTAATATCAAAACTTGGTTCTTGAAGTTCTTTAAATTTGGTTTGGAGCGGGTTTTGGTGATATTGAGGTTGAAACGGAAATCCGAGACCATGAAGTTCTGTAGTGTCATTTTAGACTTGCACGTAAAATTTGGTGTCATTCCAATTAGTTTAAGTATGTTTCGACGCATAGGAAGTGAATTGAAGAACTTGAAGTTCTTAGGTTTGATTCAATTGGTTTAAGGGTGCAATCCATAGTTCTAATGTTGTTTCGAGCATTTTGAGAGTTCGAGCGAGTCCATTTTATGATCCAAACTTTTTGGTATGTTTGGACGGGGCCTCGGGGGCCCCGGGTGCCATTCGAACGATGCGCGAGTTGAGTTTGAAACTCAACAGGGCTGCTGGTGCACCAGTTCTAGTGTACCCGCACCTGCGAGCCTTGGGCCGCAGGTGCAAGACAAGCCCCGTAGATGTGTTCCAAGGAGGGAAGCCTAGGTTCCGCAGATGCGACCCCTTTTTCGCAGAAGCGAGAGACCATCCAGAGAAATGACCCCAGCTGGCCCAGCTAATTTCCGCATAAGTGGACCCTTGTCCACATAAGCGGGACCAAAGGTGAAGCCTAGGCAACGCAGGTGCAAGATAGCTGGAGGCAGTGAGGTTCATCTAATACGGGACTTAAGCCATTTTTACTCATTTTCTCTCACTCTTTGGGCGATTCTTGGAGCTTCTTGAGAGGGATTTTCACCTAGCTTTTGGAGGTAAGTAATTTCTACCTAATGTGAGTTTAATACATAGATTATGGGTAGATTTCAACATGAAAATTAGTATAATCATGTGTTTTGTCATGGGCGGATTACCAGCCATGCCCCATGACCCCTTGGATGCGCCCCGTGGCGTCCTGGCAAGCCTCCCACGCCCAGTGCCACGTACGGCCCCGTGATCTTGGCTGCACCAAGTGACAAGCACGCATGTGCCTCTGTCTCCCCACCGATATCCCTCGCCAGCGCACAGCTTCCAAGAGCGTCGCGTGTGCAAACAACGCTGCGCGCACAGATCTTGATGCCAAAGACAAGGTTGCTGACAGCGGACCTATTTCTACCTTGTAGAAAACTAAGTCATTTTCATTGTAAATATAGAGTAGTTTTATTCCATGTATTTCCATTATGATTCTCTAGCTTATTAAGGTCAAGTCTTCTAACTTTGGTTTATTATTTTTAAGCATTATTACGGGGGGACCAGGGATTCAAAACTTTCTAGCAAGCAAACATTTCTATGTACTGGAGTCTCTCCTCCTTGACATTGCGTTTCCTTTCTGTAATAGCTTAATGCAATCAATCTTTCTTTCAATTCTCACTTCTGTTCTCTCAATTGCTCTTGACATTGGTTTTCCCATATGGCACTGACAATCTCGTCTAGCGTACGGAGGAGACCTCATTTGGTGGACAACAACTGAACTGGCATCAATTGCTTAGCCTTATGTCTCCCTTCCAAGAAATCTCAGGAAGGCGCCACGTAACAGTTGGTATCAGAGCCAAGGCTCGACATCGGACGAGGGAACGCATTGCCATCACCACCATTTCTGACCATGGTGAATCATGGGGACCGCATTGCGGCCCTTGAAGAGACGATTGATGTATTATCACCCATCGTGGATATGGTGCCTGAACTAAGAACCACCCTATTGCAAAGGTTGGACGACCTGGACCGCAAAATGCTCCAGCCCGAAGTTGACACAGAAAACATCAGTCGTGACTCTGAAGGAGACTAGCAAATGGAAGCTACGGAGGCAGTCAAATTTTTTGGTAAATTCGAGGGCCTCCAACAGTAATGTGCCGAGGATTTAGCCTACAGTGCATAAGAGGCAGGCAGGGTGACTGCCATGCAACAAACTATTGACAACTTAACAGGCCAACTCAATGTTGTCAATGCTGCTTTACAAGGACTGCTTCGAGGAGGTGGAAACAAAATTGGGGGTGCTGTGAACCTCGCCCCCATGGCACTATAACTGAAAATTCCTAAGCCAAGGACATACAGTGGAGCTTAGAATACTAATGAAGTGTAAAACTTCATTTTCGACATCGAGCAGTACTTCGATGCTGTGGGAGGCCTAGAAGAAGCTAAGAAGGTAGCAACTGCTGCCATGTATCTTCAGGGTGATGCTAAACTCTGGTGGCGGGTGAAGTATGAAGACATCAAGGCCGGTGAAGATGCTCTAGAGACATGGGCAGGACTGAAAGCAGCCATACGCCTACAGTTCTTCCCCGAAAACATTGAGTAAAATGCAAGGAGAAAACTACGGGAGCTCTGCCAGACCAAATCAGTGCAGGATTACGTGCGAGAATTCTACGCGCTCATTCTGAACATACGTGACATGGGTGAGAAAGACAAACTCTTCACATTCTTGGAAGGGTTAAAACCTTATGCCCGTATGGAGCTGCAAAGACAAAGGGTAGATGCCCTACCCAAGGCGATATAAGCAGCGGAATGCCTTGGGGACTATCAAGTGGAAGCTCGGAAGAATAAGCCTCAACCGTATGTCCGAGCGGGATACAAAGGGGGCCAGCCTAGAAATGGTGGCCCTAGCAGAAGTGGGAGAGATTAGAGTGCAACCAAGTCTAAGGCTCCTTCCTCAAGCAACAATAGTGTTGCTTCTTTCAGGATGCCGTCATTGCGGCGGGTCACATTGGAATAATGAACGCCCAAATGCACAGATGAACGCCCATCAAGATTTTGATGATGGGACGGACGACGAAGCAGACGATGCGGACCAGACCGAACCAGTATGTGTCTTTAATGCAATTGTTAGCTCTATTTCTGAGGCATTAACGGGAACCAATGCTGGTATCCGTAAGAAGAAGGACTCCTGCCCAACCACCAAGAAAGGGAAAAGAAGGCAGATGATAGGGCTCCTCCTAAACAAGAGAGGACCTTAATGTTAGTTGAAATGAAAGTAAATGGCAAACCCATTTGGGCGATGATAGACACGGGTGCTACCCACAACTACTTGGCCTCGACTCAGGTGGAGTGCCTTGGCATAGTTGTAGGAAAGGGTAGAGGTAGTGTCAAGGCTATCAACTCACTGCCTCCGCCAGTGGGTGGAATAGCCAAAGAAGTACCAATGAAACTTGGTCCGTATGGAGGAAAATTCAACTTGCACGTATTGATCATAGAGGACTTCAAGTTTATAGTTGGGTTGGAATTCTTGAGGTAAACCAACACCATGCCCGTACCGTATGCAGACATGCTACTGATGGTGGGAGAAAACGGTTCCAAGCCCAGCATTATCCCGTGCATGCCCATGAAGATGGTCGCTGAGAACATCTCGGCCTTGCATTTAAAGAAGGGAGTCAAAAGACATGAACCTACATTTGTGGCTACCCTATGCATTGAAGATGTAGAACGCTCCTCGGGTTCCATTCCTACATCCGTGAATGAGCTACTACTGGAGTTTGAAGACGTCATGCCACAGGAAATGCCAAAGCGAATCCCGCCTAGGCGCACTGTGGACCATGAGATTGAGTTGGTGCCGGGTGCGAAACCACCCGCCCGGACTCCTTATAGAATGTCACAACCCGAACTCCCGAGATTTGGAGACAATTGACGGAGATGCTAGACACAAGGATCATTGTGCCCTCCAAGTCCCCAAATGGGTCCTATGCTATTCCAAAAGAAACATGATGGCAATGTACGACTCTATGTGGATTATCAGGCTCTAAATAAAATCACTGTGAAGAACAAGCATCTTATTCCGCTCATGGAAGACGTGTTCGATAGATTGGGCGTTGCAACATTGTTCACGAAAATAGACCTGAAGACAGGGTATTGGCAAGTTCGGATTGCGAAGGGTGATGAACACAAGACGACCTGTGTGACAAGATATGGGTCGTTCGACTTCCTGGTTATGCCGTTCGGCTTGACTAACGCTCCAGCCACATTTTTCACCCTGATGAACCAAATATTCCGAGAGTACATTGATGAATTCGTCGTGGTCTACTTGGATGACATTGTGGTTTATAGCCAAACACTAGAAGAATACCTAGAGCACTTGCGGAAGGTCCTAGCCCGATTGCGGGAGCACAAATTATATGTGAAGCTATCCAAGTGCTTATTTGCTCAAAAGTAGATAGACTTCCTCGGACATGTCATTGTGGAAGGCGGATCAAGATTGACCAACCAAAGACTCGAGCTATCACAGATTGATCGCCGCCCAAGGATATCCACGCGTTGAGGGCGTTCTTTGGCCTATGTAATTTCTATCGGCGATTTTTGAAAAATTACCCCCTCATTGCTGTGCCATTGACAGAACTCCTCAAGAAGGTCATGCCTTGGGATTGGGGACCCAAGCAAGCGGAGGCCTTCAATGCATTAAAAATGGCTATGTCTAGTAGCCCAGTCTTGGCCCTCCCTGATTTGGCCAAGCCATTCGAGGTACAAACGGATGATTTCGACTATGCTCTTGGCAGAGTCCTTCTACGAGAAGGGCATCATGTAGCGTACGAGAGCCGGAAGCTGAAAGATGCAAAGCAGCGCTATGCCTCCCATGAGAAAGAGTTATTGGTTGTTGTCCATAACTTACGTCTTTGGAGGCACTATATGTTGGGAACCCCGTTCATGGTCAAGACATACAACGCAGTTGTTAGCCATTTCATTACCCAGCAGAAACTGAATGGTCGACAGGCCAGGTGGCAGGAACTCCTAGTGAAATTTCACTTCAACCTGGAGTACCGAAGTGGGAAGACTAATCATGTTGCTAAGGACTCAGTCGAAGAGCTAACCTAGCATCGGTGTGCCTACTCGCCACCCTAAGGGGGAGCGAAATATCCACCACCATAAAAGACCAAATACAAGATCTACTCATCAAGGATCTTGCTACTCAGTATTTGGTTGATCTGGTAGGACAGGGCAAGACTCGCCAGTTCTACATGGAAGATGGTGGATCAATTTTCCAAGTATGCTACATTTATTGCAGCCCCACAATATATATCATCAGAAGATACAACTCGAAACTTTTTCTCTCATGTCGTCAAATATTGGGGCCTGTCCAAAGACATCGTTAGTGATCGCGACTCACACTTCACTAGCAACTTTTGGACCCAACTCTTTAAGTGCCTCGGGTCAAACTTTGAGTCACAACTCAAGTTTTCATCCACAATCTGATGGCAAGACAGAGCAATTCAATAGTATGTTGGAGGAATGCCTCTGCCACTTTGTAACAGGATCGCAGAAGAATTCGGTGAAGCTTTTGGATGCGGATCAACTGTGTTTCAATTCCCAAAAAGAGCTCTAGTACAAACAAAAGCGCATTTGAAATTGTTACGGGACAACAACCGCTACTCCCACACACTGTGAATGCACCAAACATGTCAAAATATCCTCAAGCTGCTAGCTTCTCAAAATAATGGAAGAAAAATTTGGATATAGTGCCGAGCTATCTGGTCAAAGCCCAAAAGCGGGTGAAGAGGCATGCTGATCAAAATCGTCGCTTTGTTGAATACCAAGTAGGAGACAAAGTGATGGTCAAAATTCCAAAGCAGTACTTGTTTGCAAGGGTCCATGAACCTCGCCTATTGAAAAAATACATTGGACCCTTGTCCATTGAAAGACGTATTTGGAAAGTTGCATATCGGGTGGATATCCCAGCTTGGTGGAAAATCCATCCCATCTTCCATGTCAGCCTTCTGAAACCTTTTCAGGAAGACACGGAGGACTCTTCACATAACCAACTCACAATACCCAATATTCGAAGCCCCAATTTAACCGGAAAAAGGCGTGCTGAAGCTATACTTGATGATCGTGTGATTCACGCCTCAAAAAAGGATCACCAAGAGTTTTTTGTGAAATGGCAGGGTTGCGACGCAGAGGAGAATACTTGGGAGAGGGAAACAAACCTAAAATCCTACAAGTTCCTAATTGAAGATTATCTTGCAAGTAAGGCGCCGAGGATGTCGCCAACTCAGGTGGGGAAGAATGTTATGGGCAGCTTTCCAGCCATGCCCCATGACCCCTTGGACGATCCCCGTGGCGTTCTGGCAAGCCTCCCAACGCCTAGCGCCATAGACGGCCCCGTAATCTTGGTTACTCCAAGTGACAAGCGCACATGTGCCTCTGTCGCCCCACGGATATCCCTCGCCAGCACCCAGCCGCAGGCAGCTGCCAACAGCGCCACACACACAGACAACACCGCGCGCACAGATCGTGATGCCAAAGACAAGGTTGCTGACAACGAACCTATTTGTACCTTGGAGAAAACTGAGTCCTTTTCATTGTAACAATAGAGCAGTATTATTCCATGTATTTCCATTCTGATTCTCTAACTTATTTAGGTCAAGTCTTGTAACTTTGGGTTTTTAAGCATTATTAGGGGGAATCAAGCATTCAAAACTTTCTAGCAGCAAACAATTCTATGTACTGGTGTCTCTCCCCCTCAACACCGCGCTGCCTTTCTGTAATAGCTTTCATTAATGCAATCAAACTTTCTTTCAATTATCATTTTTGTTCTCTCAATTGCTCTTGACATTAGTTTTCCCGTACGACACTGACAATCTCGTCTAGCGTACGGAAGGGACCTCAGTTAGCGGGCAACAATTGTACTGACATCAGATTTTTAGCCTTACGTCGCCCTTTCAAGGAATCTCAGGAAGGCGCCACGTAACAATTTAGATGAAAAACCTAGGGTTTAACAAAAATGAGATTTTACCACAAAATTTACCATGAAACTTAGTGAAAATCATATATTTATGTTCCTTAGATCATGGGTATCAACTTCCTTTGAAAATTTCTTGAATCCAGGCATGTGGNAAGGAATTAACCTATCAATTACCGGTGTCAGAATCACTTGATTCTTCGTACTCAACTTCCCAAAGATTATGAATAACAATTGTTGATGTTTCTACTAACTATAACTAAATAAAATTAATTAAACTAAAAGCTAACTACGACGGAGTTTTAAACAATTAAGAGAAGGATCTAAGGTTGTGATTTCCCCTGTTGATGGTATTCCTTCCTGTTATGTTTCATATAGTTTTGCCTAATCATCTCTATTAATCATGAGCACTCTTGTTACAATAAATCTCTCCCGAGTAATTACGATAATTTACTAGACGTACTCTCCCGAGTTACACTAGCTAGCTTTTATTACAACTCACTTAGATTGCACCCAAGGTTTCGTCATCCCTAATACCACATTTAAACCCTCGGTTATGGATCCCTCCTATACTTTGGGAGTGATGTTGTTCAACAACTACCTAAATATGCACTCTCTCTCGAGTAATACATACTAAATAGGCACAGCTAATTGAGGGCCCTTCAATCAACTACAACAAGAACTTAGTTGAACAAATAGAGATTAAACCGGGCAAACTATATTAATATAACAAGAAGTTCATCCTTCAATAGGTTCCACCAAAAAATTAGACTAAATAAATTAGCTACTCATAATTGTGTTGATAATAACAACAAGAGAATTCATCATAAATGGGAAAAACACAAGGAAGAAAGATGAAACTTGATGCCCAATTATCCTCCTTGCCTCTTGCCTCTCTTTTCCTGAACAAGACCTTAAAACCTTGATATCCCTTCTTTTGGTCGAACTGCACCTTTTATAGGTTAAGTGGAATTGTCACCAAGCTTCCAATTTTAGCCCTGAATAAACGCGTGCTGGATAGGAACTAGCGCGGCCGCGCTCGTGGGCGCGCTACTGGCCGCGCTAACTGCGAAGCGTACTATCTCTGACTGCTCTAGCGCGGCCGCGCTAATGGCACTTCAATCTGCATGCTGCACCTGGAATAGCGTGGCCGCGCTATAGGCCGCGCTAATGGCGTATCTTTCTGCCTTCTCTTTTCTTCTTCCTTCTTTCCAACGCTCTTAACTACGAAGGGTCTTTCTTGCTTTAATTTAGCTCCAAACACCATCCTAGGTCCTCATAAGCATGACTTGCTCCTACAAAACATAAAATTCCCAATTAGAGCCATTTTAACGTCATTTAACCTTCCTAGGACACTGAAGCATAATAAAGTTGGAGTATACATAGACACTAAACTACATGAATCTAGCCTATTATCAACACCCCACACTTAAATCATTGCTCGTCCTCGAGCAATCCACCATACTCTACAAAGGTCCTTTCACTAAGCATTTTCCCTAATGTGTCACACCAAGAACATATCACAAGAGTTGTGCCTTGTAGTGTAACATATATTCCTCAAGAGTTGACTCTCACGTGCCGTGCAATATTCTTATTTACTCAATTTACTCTATAAAAAGGTCAAAACTAACCTTTCCGTTATGAATCAAGTTCCCTCCCATCACACAAGAGAGTAGTTCCACAAGTAATAACATTAAGAACAATCAGGAACTCAGATAGACAGAATTCACTTACTGTCAGAAAGAGCATTCATACGCTACAAAGATGCACCATAGGCTTGCTCGTACTGTACTACTCAACTGATCGAACCCATTCAGTCTAAGATCAATTAGGACTTCATTTGGTTGTAATGTAGACTAAGGGACGGGTAGGACATATTTGGATATAGTGACTAACCTCCCTAAGCACTTTTAATACAATTACTTTCGCATTCAAGACCATACTTATGCCAAGTCAAACATTCCACCACACTTCTCTTTATACTACCACATACTCCTTTTGGTGCAATTGTATCAAGTCACCACTTATCAAGGGCTACATTTATTTATTGTCTTTACTCTTTTTCTTTTCCAGGTGGCGCTTATTCTTATTTTCAATACAGTGCACCTTTCTTTTTATTTCATTGGCTCCACTCAAAAACCAAACCAACCACCCCACACTTTGACTTTTACATATTTTATAACAATTCAAGTGCTCATGAGAGGTACAGGGGTTCAAACAGATGAGCCGTTCAAACAATTGGATACGATTTGTAATATGGTTGCCAAAGAAATAGGCTTATAGGCTCAAGGGGGTTAACTATGATAGATTACATTTAGGTGGGTATACTTTATATATCTGGCTTAACAAAGAATTCCTATATCACTTCTAGGACTGAATGAAGCTACTTTTTTCGCTTTGCAAACACACAGGGCAAGTTCTAGGCATCAAATGTGGAGCATAGAATACAATGCAATACACCTCACACATATATGGCACAAGACTCACTCCAGATTGGCTTATCAAGACACTCTCATTGAGTACTCAAGTCAGTTACAACATAAAAATTTAAGGCACTCTACAAGAATCAACAACTGAGCCTAAGCGTCACACTCTAGTGTCAATTGTGTTCAGGTGTAACAACGCTAAGGGATTCGTTTCCTATTTCAGCTCATCGCCCATAAGTACCTAATAAAAACTAAACATAAACTAATCAAAAAAACTAACTACACCCGGTTCAAGACAAAACCCTTGGAAAAGAACCGCGACCCAAAGAAAAACCAACAGGGAAGTTACTACACTACCTAAAATAAAAATCTTTTTGGTATTTTCTTTGACTTACTTCCCTCAAGAAAACTGCCTAGGAGATCCGTCGTCAGGAAGAGTCCACTATATTTTCTGAATTTTTTTATTGGTCGACTTAGACCCTCAAGAACCCCATTGAATGAGATCTGTCGCCCGAACAAGTCGACTTAAATAATTACAATACTACTTAAAACAACAAAAACAAAAGCAAACAAAACTCACAAGAAAATAAGGGAAAACATATAACAAGTACATTCCTACATATATATATGTACAATGAATTGTTTCCCCACCCCACACTTAAAATGAAGACATGTCCTCATGGCATTCAAAGTAAAGCAAAGTGAGGTAGAGAAACTTCCCTGAAGGCTCACTCTTGGTCGGAGACTGTCCCCGGGTCCAGGTTACATGCACGACCCAGGGCTCGCAGCCACCCCACGATCTTCTTTTCTGATTTGGCATTTTGGGTGGCTAGCGCATCAACTCTCGACCCCAAGTCAGCGACCGATGTACGTAAACCTGCCATCTTCTGCTCCAGTTTATCCATCCTCTGACCCCGACTGACCCTAGACGGGCCTGCTATATTGGCAACATTCTCCTGAGTGGGAAGCTCCTCTCCTACTTCTACTTGCTCGTCCTCCTCCTCCTCCTCAGACTCGTCCTCCCCATCATCACCACCAGCCGCTACCGCATCCTTTCCAGTGGTTACCTTTTCTGCTCGAAAGGCGACCTCCGTCGACACTTTTCTATCTACCGCCAAATTTCCTGGAACCCCGGCTGCAAGGCATAATCTAGTGATAAGAGAGGGGAAAAAGAAGCCATACCTTTTAATTGGACAACGAACAAACATCTCCTCGTGCATGATCTTGGCCACGTCAACGTTGTGGCCCGTCATGAAGCACCAGATCAAACAAGCACGAGGAGAATTCACATCCGAGGTGTTGTGGGACGGGATCAGGCGGTTGTCGATCAGATATAGCCAACATTTCGCTTCAAAAGTTGAGTGTCGACGAGTGAAACTTATTCCCGTACTTATACCACTGAACCTCCCTTCCCGAGACATAGATAATAGGAAGGAATGTCATCCACTGAGTGAAGCGTCTACCATACACCTCATATCCGTCGTCCATCTCCGTTATGGGACCTGGAAGTCGGTAAGCCCTCCGAATGGCTTCCACAGAGGCGTCCACCGGCTTCTTCTTCACGGTGACCACATAAATGCTGTGCTCCAGACTGTTTGCATAAAATTCTCACACCACCATCGCATTTGCATCGTCTGGCTCCTCAAAGAACACATCCAACCGATGCCACGTCAACTCATCGTACATCCTTGGACAGTCGAACCGGAGGGATGATGTATCTATTCCTCGTTCTGGTATTGCCACCTTCGATTCCTTCTCAGAAAATCGGTCCTGAGCCTTAGCGGATACGAACTTGTTGCTATTATAAGGCCGAGTATCAGTGGATGCTCGTGCTCTCGATGATCCCTCTTGTCTACTGGACGAAGATCCGGTGGCTTGACGCTTTCTTGAAGGTGCCATTGTACCTATAATAAGGACATCATTAGCGCAGCACAAACGAGGTGACCTAACTGCGGTTACTCAGACTTCACCTTTACAATTGGTCACAATTATCATTGCCATTCACTGGGGCATTTAAACAAACACTTGGTGGGCATCATCCACCGGAGCCCCCAATTAATCAATTTGAATCCCAATTACCACCACAATTACCCCAAAATCACCCAACTAAGTCAAGAGATACAACTCCCCAATTACAACCACCCACAGGCACTAAGTATACATTACAATTACTGCTAAGCAAAAAAGAAGACAAAACTACTACCTAACAACACACTAAAAAGAAAACCTAACAAAAATAAAAAATGGCAAAGACAAAACATACATGTGGTGTGAGAAGAGAGTGAGAAGTGAAGAGTGTGTTGGGGTGTAATTATCAGTAAACTTGGTGGAATTAGGGTTGATAGTGAATTGGGGAGGGAGAGAGGCATGTGGTTTAGGTGAGGAAGGTAAGAGTTTGAGAGGGGAAGTGGGGTGAGGAAGAATAGGAGAAGGGGGTTAGGGTTTGGGGGGGAGGGGTTACGTTATAATCACAAAAGAAAAGAAAAGTAAAAGAAATAAATAAAAATATTAATAACTTACAAGTTCAAACCTGTCAGTGACGCTACTAGCGCGGTTATAATGCGCCCGCTAGTTAGGCAGAAAGCTGGGCTATGTGCGCGTCCACTAGCGTGTCCACGCTACTCTGAGGCAGAATGGAGGCCTTTTAGCGCGGACACTAGAGCGGCCGTGCTACCCCCATGCAGAATACTAGTCGATTAGCACGGCTACTAGCGCGGCCGCGCTACTCCAGGCCTCAAAATTTTTCATCTTTTTCTATCTTTTCCTCGGCGTGGCCGGATTCCTCCCTTGCCTAAGCACACCTGCATATGTTAGTACTTACAAAAATTCATCTACTATTCTACTATATTGAAAACACTACACGTTGGGTTGCCTCCCAACCACGCCTTAGTTAATGTCGTGGCACGGCAATTACAACAAGTCAATGGGTTGCCTCCCATGCAGCGCCTGATTTAACGTCGCGGCACGACGCAGATGAGCGCTTTTAAGGCTTGCTCGATCTCTGCGGTTCAATCAGATGTATCACTGACACTTCCTTGGTTTCATCCATGCCCACATACAGTTTCATTCTATTCCCAATAACTCTGAAGGTGTGGGAATCTTTTTTTGAATCAATCTCTATGGCACCTGAGGGAAGCACTTCGACCACACGAAATGGTCCAGACCATCGGGACTTGAGTTTACCCCGAAATAGCCTTAATATTGAGTTATAAAGCAATACCATATCTCCGGGTTTGACGTTTCGCTCAACAATGTTCTTATCGTGCAACCTCTGCATTCTTTCCTTGTATAGCCTCGTGCTCTCGAAAGCCAGATACCTGAATTCATCTAGCTCATGCAGTTCTGTGACTCTATTTATGCCTCCAACCTCAAAATCCAGATTTAACTGTTTCAATGCCCACCAAGCTCTATGTTTGTCACGACCCAAATTCCCAACCTATGAACCGTGATGGCGCCTAACACCACAGTTGCTAAGCAAGCCAATGTTAGAAGTCGATTAATTAATTTCCCTAATTAATTGCTTGAGCATAATCAAAATAGATTTAAAATGAACTTAATAAAAGTGATTCCCAACAATAATAAAATGAAATAATAATGGCGACCAATTAAATAAAATGAACCACAAACTAGTTATACAAATGACTCTAAGACTACCCAGGGTCTGGTGTCACAATCCCCGAACTACTAAAGAATACTATAAATAATGGCTGAAATAAATAGTGTATCTGTTCTGAATGATGTAAAACAGTGTATGTAAAATAGAAGAAGACTCTCGGAATCTTCGAATGCCGGCAGATGTACCTCGTGTCTCCAAATGAATCGGGTGGTCGTCCTGGAACCCTCTACTGCTGACTAGTACCTGGATCTGTGCAAAAGAGCACAAAGTGTAGTATCAGTACAACCGACCCCATGTACTGAGTAAGTGCCGAGCCTAACCTCGGCGAAGTATGACGAGGCTAAGACGGGATTTAACAATAAACATGTGATATTAATATATATGCGATAACACAATAAAACAATTCTACACGAACAAGAAAATATATCTGAGACAATAATTATAAACTAGGAAGGAAATCTAAACACATCAATTCAAATATTGCAACAATAATAAAGTAACACAACCGCCCCTTTCAGGCATCAACTATAACCAATCCTCAACAATTTCTAAGTTTTCAAACTTTATCTTTGAATAAAAGTAGTGCTAAAATATGAAAATAGTAATATAAAATAGAAAGTTTCAAATCTTTGTTTTTCAAAAAAAATAAAATACAAAAACAGTAAAAATAAACATTTAGCTTTTCAAATCTTTATTTTATTTGAAAATCAGTAAAAATATAAATGTCCTCCCTTATTGCTCTTGTTGCGGCGTGCAACCCGATCCCACATGTCCACCCTTATCACTCCTTGTTGCAGCGTGCAACCCGCTCCCACCAGACATATCATATCAATTTATTCATAAAGAATTTCACAATTCAGGCCAAGCCTTTCACAATACTGTTATTTCCACAATTTCAAAAAGAAAATTATATAGCTCGTAAGCTTTAACCAATATCATTTCACAATAAAATCAACCACAATATAAGTAAACACCGTAACGCTGTCAATCCAGCTCAGTCTTTATATACTATGATAAACTCAAGAGAACAACAAACATTTTTAACACACTTACAACAACAATTGGAAATAACTCAATGAAACCCAATAACCACGTGAACCTCAACAATTACGAAACAGTTAGACTGCATTTCTCACAACTTCCTCAATATTATCAAAATGAAACCACCAGGAACGTAAACATATATATATAATTCGTGAAAATAATGCCAAACCTCTCAACCGTTATACATATCATAAGGAAACCAGCTCAAACAACCAATACCCTTTCCAAATAATCACAACAATATCTAACAACAGATCAACAAGGCCAAATAGTCATAGAAGGAATAATGAACATATAACAATTAAGATAATGATCAAATAAGTGGGGAACGGGAAGGGGGTCATGTTTAACAGAAAAATTGGGTGGTGCATAGATACTCGTCACCGCACCTATACACCACGCACATGCGTTTCACATAACAAACAAGTGGAGAGTCCTATTCCCTCAAGCCAAAGTTAGACCAAGCACTTACCTCAACTCAGCAGGCCACTCATTGCTCAATTATTGATTTTCCTTTTGAATTCACCTCTAATTTGCTCGAATCCAATCAAAATTAACTTAATATCATTAACTAATGCTAAAGGAACTAGCTTTATTGAAAAATATAGTTTTCCTAAGTTTTCTCAAAAAAAGTGAAAACCCGACCTGGGGCCCGCTTGGTCTAAACTCGGGGTTCGGTCCAAATTACGTTTACCCATTCACCCG
Organism: Nicotiana paniculata; assembly: GCA_005239505.1. Lineage (NCBI taxonomy): Eukaryota > Viridiplantae > Streptophyta > Magnoliopsida > Solanales > Solanaceae > Nicotiana > Nicotiana paniculata. The sequence goes on from ML331399.1 coordinate 63,619, forward strand.
CGAATCCAAATATGCTATTAGTTTTGAAATTCGACCTTAATTTGATATAAAAATTCAATTTTTACAAAACTCCCTAATTCTACCAAATCCTAAATTTTTACCATGAAAATTCTTTGTTTTTTGCTTTAAAAATGATGCAAAATAATAAGGAATTGAAAGAACAAGGTTTGAAATTGATTACGTATGATATTTATAATAGCTAGGCTGTGCAACTGTGCGATCGTGGGTAATGAGGTGCGATTGCACAGGGTAAGGGGAATTTGTGCAGTGTGTTCGCATGGGGAGGGGTACGATCGCACAGGGTATTGGCCTCCCCTCCCCCATGCCTGATTTAACTCAGTGCGTTCGCACTGTATGTCGTGCGTTCGCACAGTGTTCCAAACAGGGCCCCCAACTTTACTCTATGCGATCGCAGTCTTCCTATGCGATCGCACAGAAAAAATACCTAGACACCAGAAATGAAAAAAAATAGCAGTTCATTTAAAGTGAAAATCACCCCGTGGCCTATCCAAAACTCACCCATGCCCTCAAATCTCTAAACAAATAATGCACGCAAGTCTAAAAACATCATACGGACTTGTCGTGCGATAAAATCATGAAAATAACATGTAAATCTATGAATTAAACCTCAAAACTCATCATTTTCAACAAAAAACTCTTAATGTTCATAATTTCTCAACCGGATGTTTGAATCACGTCAAACGAACTCCATTTTTCACCAAATTTCACAGTTAACCTTTAAATATCATAACAAAGTTGTACCGGGCTCTGGAACAAAAATACGGACCCGATACCAATGATTTTCTTGCATTATTTCTTTTCTTTAACTCTCAAACATTTCAGCAAAACAATTTATTTCAAAAATTGATTTCTAAGGCTTGGGACCTCGGAATTCATTTCCGGGCATACGCCCGAGTCCCATATTTTACTGCAGACCTCCCGGGATTGTCGGAACATGGATCCGGGTCCGTATATTCAAAATTTGACCAAAGTCAACTTTTTCTAAAAATCACTATTTCTCATATTTTTATATAAAAGCTTTCCGCTTTCACGCCCGGACTGCGCACGCAAATCGAGGTATTTAATTCTAGTATTTTTATGTCTATTAAGCATGGAACAGAGTCTAATTTTATAAAATGACCCCTTGGGTCATCACAATCTCCACCTCTAAAACACACGTTCGTCCTCGAACGGACATAGAAAATTACCTGAAGTGGCGAACAAGTGTGGGTATCTACTCTGCATGTCTGACTCAGACTCCCAAGTAGCCGCCTCAACGGGCTGGCCTCTTCACTGCACTCGAACTGAAGGAAAACTATTAGATCTCAATTGGAGAATCTGCCCGTCCAAAATAGCTACCGGCTCCTCCTCATAAGTCAAGTCTTTGTCCAGCTGGACAGAGCTGAAATCTAACACCTGGGACGGGTCACCATGATATTTTCGGAGCATAGACACATGGAATACCGGATGAACTGAGGATAACCCTGGAGGCAATGCAAGTCTGTAAGCTACCTCCCCCACCTTATCAAGAATCTCAAACGGCCCGATATACCTAGGGCTCAACTTTCCCTTCTTCCTAAACTTCATAACACCCTTCATGGGCGACACACGAAGCAATACTCTCTCTCCAACCATGAATGCTACATCACGAACCTTACGATCGGCATAACTCTTTTTCCTAGACTGAGCTGCACGAAGTCTCTCCTGAATAATCTTGACCTTATCTAAGGCCTCCTGAACCAAGTCGATTCCCAACAACCGAGCCTCTCCTGGCTCGAACCATCCAACTGGCGATCTGCACCGTCTACCATATAACGCCTCATAAGGAGCTATCTGAATGCTCGACTGATAAATATTATTATAAGCAAACTCCGCTAACAGCAAAAACTGATCCCATGAACCTCCAAAGTCAATAACACAAGCACAGAGCATGTCCTTCAATATATGAATGGTATGCTCGGACTGTCCGTCATTCTGAGGGTGAAATGTTGTACTCAACTCCACTCGGGTACCCAACTCTCGCTGAAATGCCCTCCAAAAGTGTGAAGTAAACTGCGTACCTCGATCAGAAATGATAGACACGGGTACCCCATGAAGGCGCACAATCTCCCGAATATATAAATCAGCCAACCGCTCTGAAGTTTAAGTACTTGCCACAGGAATGAAATGTGCTAATTTAGTCAGCCTATCCACAATAACCCAAACCGCATCAAATCTCCTCTGAGTCCGCGGGAGCCCAACAACGAAGTCCATAGTGATACGCTCCCACTTCCACTCAAGAATCTCTATCTGCTGAAGCAAACTACCGGATCTCTAATGCTCATAGTTTACCTGCTGACAATTTAAGCAACGCGCCACATACGCAACAATGTCTTTTTTCATCCTTCTCCACCTATAATGCTGCCTCAAGTCTTGGTACATTTTGGTTGCACGGGGGTGAGTTGAATACTTAAAACTGTGAGCCTCCTCAAGATTCAAGTCATGAAGGCCATCAACATCAGGCACACATAACTGAACCTACATCCTCAAAACACCATCATCTTCAAATCTAACCTGCTTGGTGACACCGTACCGAACTGTGTCCCTAAGGACCATCAAATGCGGGTCATCATCCTGCCGCTCCCGGATACACTCAATTAGAAAAGACCGAGCGACTGAACAAGCTGGAATACTGCTGGGCAAAATATCCAACCTCACGAACTAATTAGCCAACGTCTGAATGTCTGAATCCAACAGTGTCTCACCAACTGGAATATACGCAAGGCTGCCTATACTCACCACCTTTCTACTCAATGCATCGACCACCACATTGGCCTTCCCTAGGTGATATAATATGGTGAAATCATAATCCTTCAGTAACTCTAACCATCTCCGCTGCCTCAAATTTAGATCTTTCTTCTTGAATAAGTACTGGAGGCTGCGATGGTCAGCAAAAACCTCTCACGGCACGCCATAACGATAGTGCCTCCAAATTTTCCATGCATGAACAATGGCTGCAACCTCTAAGTCATGAACATGGTAATTATTCTCATGGACCTTCAGCTGTCGAGACGCATATGCAATCACCTTGCCATCATGCATTAATACTGTACCTAATCCAATACGAGATGCACCACAATACACAATGCACAATCCTGAACCTGTGGGCGTCACCAACACTGGCGTCGTAGTCAAATCCATCTTGAGCTTCTGAAAGTTCCACCCACACTCGTCTGACCATTTGAATGGAACACCCTTTCGGCTCAATATGATCTTAATAGTTGTTCATATTCAATTACATAATCACCCAATAACTTCACGTAACAATAATCCCCTTTCTACCATTCACAATACTGATAATGAGATGCGATTCATGAAGACCTCATAATTATATACCCGAATTAACGTGTCTCATTTAACGCCACACAGGCGTGCACATACCTCGTAGGTCAAAGCTCAATCATTATAACATGGATTTGGCAAATTATGCACAGTTAATTAATTAATTAATTTATCTATTTATTTATTTACTTATTATTAGTATAACTTTCATTATTATTTATTCATTTCTTATTATGATTATGATTATTATTTTATACATAAATTGTTGAATAAGCCTAACAGGTCTGACTCCCTACCAGTACTATAGTAAAAGTTTAATTCACAAGGAGAATTTAAACACAAGAATTTCCATCACAAGGACCTCGTCCTTGCATAACTTCCACCGCGGCTCGTAGCCCGATTTAAACATCTCAAAACGTATTAAAATGCGAGGATCTCTCCCTCAATTCTGAATCACAAGTAGCATGCATATCGTGCCAATCAAAACTTTCCATTTTTCTTCTTCTAAATATTTTCCGTTAAACAAAACTACAACACCTAATGATAAACATAGCTATATCCATAGAGTTTCTCAATACAAGTATTCACAAAAGTAGATTTTTGAGTTAAGAAATTCACCCGAGAATGGAGCATATTAGAAGAATTTTATAAGATACGGATAACCGTATTAAGTTCAGGAAATCATTACTTTATAATAATTAGAGATTGTTCTTGTAATGAAACCATTTAATGTAACAACCTCATCCATACCATAGAAAATATATCAACAGGCTGGGTCTCCACCTTTAGGAATCTTATCTCCACTTTCGACATTCCGACTCCTTTTTCCCTAGTTGATCATGTAGTTGAGTTGTAACTGCAATGGGGCATGTAGCTTGAGTGTTATGATGAAATAGGACTCTCCCAAGTCTAAGACAATTTCTATCACTAGCTGCATTGAAGTATCAACCTGCCCAGAGTCGTACAAAAATTTTAAAATCATATTTGAGTCCTTTAATGAGTCTGTAGACTTACTCTCTGGCTATAAGAACCAAAGTAGGAGTATGACAAGCTAACTTATCGAACCTGATGGCATGTTCTGACCTTGTCATGGTGACCTGACACAATCGTTCAAACCCTAAGCGCCATACAGAATGGAAAGTTCGGGAAACAAACTCTTTCAAAAGCATTATGAGAATTGAGTCAAATAGTTGGTGTTGCAATGACTGGTCGTCCTCTTCGTAGGCTTGCTTCGACCACCGGCGACCAGTTTCTCCTTTACCGTGTTGACTCAACACCGCTGAGCTACCCTACTTATTCATGTACCCTTCGTTATTCCCTGGGGTAACTCTTACCTTATTGATGCGTAATGACCCCAAAGGTAGAGCTCTATACAGATAAACCTTGGCACTAACCATATAGTCTAGAAGCTTTCCAACCATTGTACTCCCTCTGGAGCACCCTAAAATCCGCAACCGTGACTTCCACGCTGAGTAGACCTTCTGTAGATTTAAAGTTGTCTATATAACTCCTTTGTTACTGAGGTATATGGTTATTAAGGAGGCAGACATATCGCAATTCCCAGCTTTATCTCTTGCAAAATCTCAGGCCTTATACATTCCAAGCCAAAACCGATATAACACATGACCCCACAATCTATTCCTTGACAGTGGACTTCCCCACTTGGAACGAAGTCATAGGCCACAATGCCTGATAATCCACAATGTTAAACTTCAAAGCTCATATAAATCAACCATGTTGCTTTCAACTACTCCCTTGTTTTGTAATACTGGAGTAGCTATAAATCCTTCTGGAACCTGTATTAGTCCTACATGTACCAATTGAGCTAGAACCTCCGTGTTTAGATCCATTTGAGACTGTAGAATAGGTGCTGATGTTCGAACTTTAGAATGAGCTCTACTTCTGTCTCTTCCCCTAATCGTGGCTGTCATTGGAGCTTCATCTCTTGTCCGGTTGTAGACGCTTTGCGTGTTGTCGAGATTTTGTGCGAGGACAAGAATAGACAAGTTCAATCATCAATGGTAGAATAAATTTTCACGATAGATTAGACTAAAATGGAGTTATTTCCTAACTCAATAGCCTCTGAAACATAAGTACAGACGTACCAAGTTTGTTCGTGAATTATGAGACCTAAGCAACCTAGTGCTCGGATACAACCTTGTCACGACCCAAATTCTCAACCTATGGACCGTGATGGCGCCTAACACCATACTTTCTAGGCAAGCCAATGTTATAAGTCGATTAATTAATTTCCCTAATTAATTGCTTGAGCATAATCAAAATAGATTTAAAATGAACTTAATAAAAGTGATTTCCAACAATAATAAAATGAAATAATAATGGCAAACAATTAAACAAAACGAACCACGAACTAGTTATATAAATGACTCTAATATTACCCCAGGGTCTGGTGTCACAATCCACGAACTACTAAAGAATACTACAAATAATGGCTGAAAGAAATTGTGTAACTGTTCTGAATGATGTAAAACATTGTATGTAAAATAGAATAAGACTCTCATAATCTTCGAACGCCAGCAGATGTACCTCGTGTCTACAAATCAATCGGGTGGTCGTCCTGGAACCCTTTACTACTGACTAGTACCTGGATCTGTGCAAAAGAGCATAGAGTGTAGTATTAGTACAACCGACCCCATGTACTTAGTAAGTGCCGAGCCTAACCTCGGTGAAGTAGTGGCGAGGCTAAGACGGGGATTTAATAATAAACCTATGATATTAATATATATACGATAACACAATAAAATAATTCTACACGAACAAGAAAATATATGTGAGACAATAATTATAAAACAGGAAGAAAATCTAAACACATCAATTCAAATACTGCAACAATAATAAAGTAACACAACCACCTCTTTTAGGCCTCAGCTATAACCAGTCCTCAACAATTTCTAAGTTTTCAAACTTTATCTTTAAATAAAAGTAGTGCCAAAATATGAAAACAGTAATATAAAATAGAAAGTTTCAAATCTTTGTTTTAAAAAATAACAGTAAAAATAAACATTTAGCTTTTCAAATCTTTATTTTCTTTGAAAATAAGTAAAAATATATATGTCCTCCCTTATCGCTCCTTGTTGCGGCGTGCAACCCGCTCCCACCTGTCCTCCCTTATTGCTCCTCCCTAAATATATCACCCTTATTGCTCCTGTTGCGGCGTGCAACCCGATCCCACCTGTCCACCCTTATCACTCCTTGTCGCGGGGTGCAACCCGCTCCCATCTGTTCTCCCTTATTGCTCCTCCTTAAATACATCACCCTTATTGCTCCTGTTGCAGCGTGCAACCCATCCCAAATGTCCTCCCTTATCGCTCCTTGTTGCGGCGTGCAGCCCGCTCCCACCTATCCTCCCTTATTGCTCCTCCCTAAATATATCACACTTATTGATTCTGTTGCGGCGTGCAACCCGATCCCACATCTCCACCCTTATCACTCCTTGTTCCGGCATGCAACCCGCTCCCACCAGACATATCATATCAATTTATTCATAAAGAATTTCACAATTCAGGCCAAGCCTTTCACAATACTATTATTTCCACAATTTCAAACAGAAAATCATATAACTCATAAGCTTTAACCAATATCATTCCAAATAAAACCAACCAAAATATAAGTTCCAGCTCAGTCTTTATATACTATGATAAACTCAAGAGAACAACCAACATTTTTAACACACTTACAACAACAATTGGAAATAACTCAATGAAACCCAATAACCACGTGAACCTCAACAATTACGAAACAGTTAGACTGCATTTCTCACAACTTCCTCAATATTATCAAAACGAAACCACCAGGAACGTATATATATATATATATATATATATATATAAAATTCGTAAAAATAATGCCAAACCTCTCAAACGTTATACATATCACAAGGAAACCAACTCAAACAACCAATACTCTTTCTAAATAATCACAACAATATCTAACAACAAACCAACAAGGCCAAATAGTCATAGAAGCAATAATGAACATATAGCAATTAAGATAATGATCAAATAAGTGGGGAAGGGGAAGGGGGTCATGTTTAACAGACAATTTGGGTGGTGCATAGATACTCGTCACCACACCTATACACCACGTCCATGTGTTTCACATAACAAACAAGTGGACAGTCCTATTCCCTCAAGCCAAAGTTAGACCAAACACTTACCATAACTCCGCAGGCCACTCACTGCTCAATTAGTGCTTTTCCTTTTGAATTCACCTCTAATTTTCTCGAATCTAATAAAAATTAACTTAATATCATTAACTAATGCTAAATGAATTAGCTTTATTGAAAATTATAATTTTTCCTAAGTTTTTCTCAAAAAAAGTGAAAACCCGACCGCGGGCGCTTGGTCTAAACTCGGGGTTCGGATCAAATTACGTTTACCCATTCACCCACGAACCCAAATATGCTATTAGTTTTGAAATTCGACCTTAATTTGATATAAAAAATTCAATTTTTACAAATTCCTTAATTCTACCCAAATCCTAAATTTTTACCATGAAAAATCTTTGTTTTTTGCTTTAAAGGTGATGCAAAATAGTAAGGAATTGAGAGAAAAGTGTTTACAATTGATTACCTATGAATTGGGGATGAATAATGTTGAAGAAAACTCGTTTTTAGGGCTGGAACCTCAAAAATTTGGAGAAGAAAGGGTTCTGCCCGGTTTTTTTAAAGATACTTATAATAGCTGGGCTGGGCAATTGTGCGATCGCGGGTAATGAGGTGCGATCACACAGGGTAAGGGGAATTTGGACAGTGCGTTCGCATGGGGAGGGGCGCGATCGCACAGGGTATTGGCCTCCCCTCCCCCAGGCCCGATTTAACTCAGTGCGTTCGCACTGTATGTCGTGCGTTCGCACAATTGGCCCAGACTATGCTCCACGATTGCACGCCTTGTGCTGCATTCGCACAGTGTTCCAAACAGGGCCTCCAACTTTACTCTATGCGATCGCGGTCTTTCGTATGTGATCGTACAGAAAAAATACCCGGACTCCAGAAATGAAAAAAAATAGCAAATTATGCGCGCAAGTGTAAAAACATCATGCGGACTTGCTCGTGCGATAAAATCATGAAAATAACATGTAAATCTATGAATTAAACCTCAAAACTCATCATTTTCAACAAAAACTCTTAATGTTCATAGTTTCTCAACCGGATGTCCGAATCACGTCAAACGAACTCCGTTTTACACCAAATTTCACAGTTAACCTTTAAATATCATAACAAAGCTGTACCGAGCTCCGGAACTAAAATACGGATCCGATACCAATGATTTTTTTGCATTATTTCTTTTCTTTAATTCTCAAACATTTCAGCAAAATCATTTCTATCAAAAATTGATTTCTAAGGGTTGGGACCTCGGAATTCATTTCCGGGCATACGCTCGAGTCTCATATTTTACTGTGGACCTCCCGTGATCGTCGGAACATGGATCCGGGTCCGTTTACTCAAAATATTGACCAAAGTCAACTTTTGTCAAAATTTAAATTCTAAAAATCACTATTTCTCATATTTTTACATAAAAGCTTTCCGGCTTCATGCCCGGACTATGCACGCAAATCGAGGTATTTAATTTTAGTATTTTTAAGGCTATTAAGCATGTAACGGATTCTAATTTTATAAAATGACCCCTTGATTCATCACAATGTTCCAATTCTACCGGCAAGTGACATGCTTTCCCGAACACCAACTTGTATGGTGACATACGAATTGGTGTTTTGAAAGTGGTTTTGTAGGCCCAGAGTTCCTCATCTAGCTTTTTATCCAGATCAGTTCTTGTGGCGTTCACAGTTTTAGTCAGCACACTCTTTATTTCTCTATTAGACACTTCAACCTGGCCACTGGTTTGAGGGTGTTATGGGGTTACCACCTTGTGGCGCACATCGTACTTTGCTAGCAATTTCTCAAAGGTACGATTGCAGAAGTGAGTGCCTCTGTCAATGGTGATGGATCTCGGGATCCCAAAACGGGTGAATATATTCTTTTTCAAAGACCCCACCACCACCCTTGCATCATTGGTGGGGAGTGCTGCAACTTCCACCCATTTGGACACATAATCTACAACAACAAGTATGTACTTATTCCATAGGAGCTGACGAAGGGTCCCATGAAGTCTAACCCCATACATCGAACACCTTAACCTCTTGAATTGGGTTCATGGGCATCTCATGGCGCGGGAAATGTTCCTGGTTCTCTGACATTCGTCATAGCCCTTCACCCATTGATGTGCATCCTTGAACACAGTTGGCCAGTAGAACCCAGCTTCTAGAACTTTTGCTTCCATCCTGACTCCTCCAAAATACCCGCCATATGCTGATGCATGACATGCCTGTAAAACAGAAGATTGTTCTATCTCGGGATTGCACCTCCAGATCATATTGTCAATAAAAATTCTAAACATATAAGGTTCATCCCAGTAATACATGCGACAGTCACGGTAAAACTTTTTCTTTTGCACAGAAGAGAGTTCATAGGGCTCTATACCACTTGCCAGGTAATTTTTAATGTATGCATACAATGGCACTTCCAAAAGACTTGTGGTGAGTAGCTGATCGTCTGGAAAGGTTTCCAGAATATTCTCTACCTCAACTGCATTTTCAGCTCCTTTAAGTCGCGATAGATGATCCGGGGCTTGGTTCTCTGTGCCCTTACGGTCACGAATCTCCAGGTTGAACTCTTGCAGTAGCAGCACCCAACGAATCAGACGCGGTTTGGACTCCTTCTTTTCAATCAAGTACCTGAGAGCAGCATGATCAGTGTACATAATTACCTTAGATCTAATCAGGTATGATCTGAACTTGTCGAAAGCAAACACCACTGCCAGCATCTCTTTTTCAGTCACAATGTAGTTCAGCTGGGCTCCACTCAACGTCCTACTTGGATAGTAAATTGGGTGCATTATCTAGCCTTTCCGTTGTTCTAGCACTCCTCTCACTGTGTAGTAACTGGCATCACACATAAGCTCAAATGGTTGCTCCCAGTCGGGGGAAACAATGATGGGTGTCGTGACTATCCTCTTCTTCAACTCCTCAAATGCTACCCTGCAATCATCAGAAAACACAAAAGGGTTATCTTTTTCTAGAAACTTACACAGGGGGTTGCCAATTTTGGAGAAGTCTCTGATGAATCTCTGGTAGAAACCAGCATGCCCGAGGAAGCTCCTGATCGCTTTAACTGATGTGGGAGGTGGAAGCTTTGCTATAACATCTACTTTAGCATGATCCACCTCGATTACCTTGCTTGATACCAAGTGTCCTAAGACTATACCATCTTGTACCATGAAATGGCACTTTTCCCAATTAAGTACAAGGTTAGTCTCAATACACCTCTTCAACACTCGGGTCAGATTTGCTAGGAACTCATCGAATAAGTTTCCCACCACTAAGAAATCATCCATGAACACCCCCATTATATCCTCGACCATGTCAGTGAATATGGCCATCATGCACCTTTGGAATGTGGCGGGTGCATTGCATAGGCCAAAGGGCATCCTTCTGAAGGCAAAAATCCCGTATGGACATGTGAACGAGGTCTTCTCTCTATCTTTTGGAGCAATGGAGATTTGGTTGTACCCTGAGTATCCATCTAGAAAACAGAAATGAGACCTCCCTTCCAGTCTGTCAAGCATCTGATCAATGAAGGGAAGTGGGAAATGGTCTTTCCGGGTGGCCAGATTCAATTTCCTATAGTCCATGCAAATTCTCCAGCCTGTGACTGTTCTTGTAGAGATTAGCTCATTGTTGTCATTTTTCACTACCGTCATGCCACTCTTCTTAGGAACACATTGCACCGGGCTAACCCAGTTGCTGTCAGAGATGGGGAAAATGATTCCCGCATCCAAACACTTAATAATCACCTTCTTCACCACTTCCTTCATGTTGGGGTTCAGCCTTATTTGGTGTTCCCTGGAAGGATTGTGCCCTTCTTCCAGCAGAATTTTGTGCATGCAATATGCCGGGCTGATCCCCTTAATGTCTGCCATGGTCCACCCAATGGCAGTCTTACACTCTGTGAGTACCTGTAAAATCTGTTGTGAATGCACATCTAACAAACTGGATGAGATAATAACAGGTAATGTGAAGTTAGGTCCTAGAAATGCGTATCTGAGATGGGCTGGCAGTGGCTTCAAATCCAGCTTTGGTGGTTCTTCTACAGACGGCTTGGCTGGCGGAGTCTCTCTCTTTTCTAAGTGTAGGGGCTCAAATTCAAGTGATCTCTGCCAAACACCTTTTCCCTCAAGAGCCAACACCCATTCTGTCAATTCTTCCCCATTCACCTTATCCAAATTCATAAGACATGCAGCAAGGGGGTCCTCAATAATCAGGGACTCATCATCCTCCTCCAGGATTACATCCACGGCATCCATAAGACAACAATTGGCGAATTCACTTGTTCGCCTCATGGATTTCTGCACGTTGAATGTTATCTCCTCGTCGTTCAACCTCATCTTGAGCTCCCCAGTTTCACAATCAATGAAAGCTCGCGCCATGGCCAGGAATGGCCTTCCCAAAATTATGGGAATCTCTTTATCCACTCTACAGTCCAGGATCACAAAATCTGCGGGGAATACAAATTTCCCTACCTGCACCAACACGTCATCAAGAATGCCTGAAGGCATTTTTACCGTCATGTCTACCAGTTGCAACAACATGGATGTCGGTCTAGCTCTACCAATCCCCAACCTCTTATAGATGGCTAGGGGTATAATATTAATGTTGGCCCCCAAATCACAGAGTGCCTTGGCAAAGGCAAAGTTACCGATAGTGCAAGGAATTGTGAAACTCCCTAGATTAGACAACTTTTCGGCAATCGGTCTGGTCACAACGACACTACAGGTCTGAGTAAGAGTCACTGTGGCCAAGTCTTGGAAGTCAAATTTTCGGGACATCAAGTCCTTCATCATCTTTGCATAACCAGGCATCTCTTTCAGAGCATCAATCAAAGGAATATTTACCTGAATTTGTTTAAACATCTCCAAGAATTTCTTGTATTATTCATAATTTCTGATACTTGGCCAGCCTCTGTGGGAATGGTGTTGGAGGTCTCTTCTTCCCAGTGATTTGGGTTTTCTCCTTGTCAGACACTACCTCAACTACCGGTTCCTGGGCTGTCTCAGCTTCTTTCTCAGCCTCAATCTGTGTGTTGGTTTCTTCCTGGGAAGGCTGCACTCTCCCCTCGGTCAGTCTTGCTGAATCATCTATTTCAATTGGCACTGGTACACGTGTCTCATCCTGTCTGCTTTCTCGAGCCCTTTCTTGCTCCAAGTCTAAGTCCCTCCCATTGCGTAGACTCACTGCCATCAGCTGCTTTGGGCCCTGATCCTTTGGATTTACTTGAGTGTCTGCAGGCAATGTCCCATAGGATACATTGAGATTTGGCCCATTTTCACTTCAATATTCTTTATGGATGACTCATGTGCATCTACTCTTTCACTCATTTTCGCAGTTGACCCAATAACCTGCTGCATCATTGCCTCGAGTCTAGCAAACCCATCTTCCTGTCTCCCACCATGTTGTTGCTGAGGAGGATGATAAGCATGTTGTTGATTCTACTTATTGTACCCTTGTGGCATTTGGTAAGGCACCACATTGCCGTGAGGTCGCATGGCTCCCATATTTCCACTGTTGTGTTGCGGCTGATCTGGCCTGTATGGATGATTTTGTTGGCCCCAATTCTGACCGCCCTGTCTGTGGCCTCCATAATTAGACGCATAATTCATTTTTTCATGGTAGTGATGATGATCACTTTCAGTATTCCACTGACTACCAAGTGGCTGACTAATGCAAGATAGCCCCCATTGGTTGTATCCACAATATGCACTTGCTGCTTCTGCCCTGACTCTTCCACCTTTTTAGTGAGTATGCTCATTTGTGTCATTAAGGTGGCCATATTTTCAGCAAGAGTGTTGGATGGATCTAAGGCCACTGAGTGAACTACTGGAGTGATGGGTGCATTCCTGATTTTCAACCTCGAATTTTGTGTCATTTTGTCAAGTAGGATATGGCTTTCTCTCCATGATTTGCTCAAGAATGCTCCACCAGCTGAAGCATCAAGATTTGCCTTCACACTATCTGCCAGACCCATGTAAAACCGCTGCCCCAACATCTACTCTGGAATACCACGGTGCGAATCTATAACCAACATCCCTTTGAATCTATCCCATGTTTCTTGCAATGTCTCCGTTGGATTCTGTTTGAAGCTCAACATCTCATCAATTTGTTGAGTCGTCTTGTTGGGTGGATGGAACTTATTCACAAATTGCTTGACTAACTCCTCCCATGTAGTAATGGAATTTATGGAGAGGGAGTTTAGCCAAGTCTGGGCTGCTCCTGTCACTGAGAATGGAAACAATAACAGAATTATTGCTTCCTGAGTTACATTTGGCTGCTTTTGAGTTTTGCAAATCGACAGAAAATTCTACAAATGCTGTTGGGGATCCTCAATGTATGACCCCAAAAATAGTCCCTTGTTCTGTAACAATTGAAGCATGTTGTTTTTGATCTGAAAAGATTCAGCTTGTATCTGGGGAACTACTATCGTTGTGGCCAAATTCTCCACCGTGGGTTGTGCCCAGTCATATAAAGGAGCCTCTGGCACAAGAGGCGCCACTACCTACGTAGCTGGGTCCACCACGTTATCCCCATTGTTGTTCCTGTTGTTTACCAGATCTGCCATGTCTGGTTAAAGTTGTTCAGTTGATGGTTGTTGTTTGTTTTTCCGGTTGGCCTAGTTCAAGGCCTTGAAAACTTTCTCGGGGTCTGATAAGGCTTCAAAAAATTCACCAGTTCTCGATGAGTTTCTCGGCATGCACCTGTACAACCAAGTTAATAAACGTTAAAATTTCAATGTATGGATTGAAGATGAAGAAAATTGACTACACTAAGAATTTTTGTATTTCTTCCAACTGTAATTGATAACACCGTTAATTCCCCGGCAACGGCGCCAAAATTTGATCACTCCCAACTATGTCTTATAAAAAGGACTAAGCGGACGTTGCAAATATAATCTGAGTATTTAGCCCAGAGTCGATCCCACAAGAAATTAACCTATCAATTACCGGTTCCAGACTCATTTGATTCTTCGTACTCAACTTCCCAAAGATTATGAATAGAAATTGTTAATGTTTCTACTAACTATAACTAAATAAAATTAATTAAACTAAAGTCTAACTATGACGGAGTTGTAAACAATTAAGAGAAGGATCTAAGGTTGTGATTTCCCCTGTTGATGGTATCCCTTCCTATTATGTTTCATATAGTTTTTCCTAATAATCTCTATCAATCATGAGCACTCTTGTTACCGTAAATATCTCCCAAGTAATTATGACAATTTACTAGACGTACTCTCCCGAGTTACACTAGCTAGCTTTTATTACAGCTCACTTAGATTGGACCCAAGGTTTCGTTATCCCTAATCCCATCTTTAAACCCTCGGTTATGGATCCCTCACATACTTTGGGAGTGATGTTGTTCAACAACAACCTAAATATGAACTCTCTCCCGAGTAATAGATACTAAATAGGCACAGCTAATTGAGGGCCCTTCAATCAACTACAACAAGAACTTAGTTGAACAAATAGAGATTAAACCGGGAAAACTATATTAATATAACAAGAAGTTCATCCTTCAATAGGTTCCACCAAAACCTTAGACTAAATAAATTAGATACTCATAATTGTGTTGATAATAACAACAAGATAATTCATCATAAATGGGAAAAACACAAGAAAAAAAGATGAAACTTGATGCCCAATTATCCTCCTTGCCTCTTGCCTCTCTTTGCCTTGAACAAGACCTTAAAACCTTGATATCCCTTCTTTTGGGCGAACTGGACCTTTTATAGGTTAAATGGAATTGTCCCCAAGCTTCCAATTTTACCCCTGAATAAACGTGTGCTAGATAAGAACTAGCGCGGCCGCGCTCGTGGGCGGACTACTGGCCGGGCTAAATGCGATGTGTACTGTATTTGACTGTTGGGCTAGCGCGGCCGCGCTAATGGACGCGCTATGTCCGCGCTAATGGCACTTCAATCTGCCTGCGGCACCTGGACTAGCGTGGCCGCGCTATTGGACGTGCTATAGGCCGCGCTAATGGCGTATCTTTCTGCCTTCTCTTTTCTTCTTCCTTCTTTCACACGCTCTTAACTTTGAGGGGTCTTTCTTGCTTTAATTTAGCTCCAAACACCATCCTAGGTCCTCATAAGCATGACTTGCTCCTACAAAACATAAAATTCCCAATTAGAGCCATTTAACCGTCATTTAACCTTCCTAGGATAGTGAAGCATAATAAAGTTGGACTATAAATAGACGCTAAACTACATGAATCTAGCCTATTATCAGCGAATTTTAGGAATCTTGCATTTGGGTTGGGTAATTATTTTTATAGTGGAGATATGAACTTTTGAGCATAGATAAACTAATTTATGTAATGTTCGACTAGTTTCGAGTCATTTGGCATCAAATTTGGAGGTTTGAGATCATTCTTGAATTGGGAAGTAAGCGTTCAGACGAGGTAAGTCTTTTTTCTAACCTTGTAAGAGGGAATTTACCCCATAGGTGAACTTGATTAGTATGTGTTGTTATATGTAGGGGGATACGTATGCACGAACTGACGAGAGCCTGTACGTAGAAACTATTCCTGTTTATGTCCGGGTAGTTTTAGATTTACACCATGCTTTGTGGACAGCGTTACTTGATTATGTTTGCTAATTGCGTAAATAGAACTAAGTAGAGTATTTTTAAGAGTTTAAAGGCCTCAAGTTGAATTGTCTTTATTTTAAAAAGAATCAAGAAAAGGATTATGAATTATTGATAAAAAAATTATATTTGACCACGTCGCAAGTATATTCCGCGAGCTGGGTAATTCTTTCCACTACTCTCATGGGAGCGGGTCGTTCGCCTCGGCAAGTTAATATATGCATCTAAGGTTCGCGTCGTTTGACCTCGACAGTGCACAGTTTATATTTATGTTGGATCGGGCCGAATGTCCTCGCTGGTATTGTATGTGATATTAGAACTGAAAGTCCCCTTTTATAATTGGTATAAATCCATTTTTGAGAGATCATTTATTTTAAATGGAGGAAGTGATTTGGGTTCTTAAATATGTTGAAGAATTGTTTAGTTAGTTCTTTTTCCGAATTTTTATTGTTACTTCTACATATTTTGTTTAATTTGAATTTCATATTATCATATTATTGGCCCTTAGTACGTGTCGGAGTCGACCCCTCGTCACTACTTCTTCGATGGTAGACTAGATACTTACTGGGTACATATTATTTTATGTACTCACTCTACACTTATATACTTAACTGTACAAGATCTGAGGCAGGTGCATCTGGATACGCATCATGAGCGCATCCCTGACTTGATTCGAGATTCCACGATGAGCTTCCCCTTTTGAGCCATCCAGTAGCATCCCGGAGTCTTCCTTTTATTTTGGTTCCTGTCTAATCCTTTTCAGACAGTAGGATAGACATTCTTTTGTATAATCTACTAAGTTGCCCATACAATTGTGACACTTGATCTAGGCATATATTAGTAGACTTATGACTTTTGAATTTTATCCGTTTGATTATGATTATTTCGACTAGTTTCACCTATTAATTTAAATCGATATCGTGTTAAATCTCCTAAGTTAAGGAAAAATCACTATACGGAAAATCAGTAAAATTATAAATGTTATTAAGTTATCCGTTGTCAGCTTGTCTAGCAACGGCGTTGGACGCCATCACGACCTAATATAAAATTATGTCATAAGATGATCTATCTGATGATGAGAATGAACAAACTGAATCTGATGTGTAGTAGTTTAGGTGTGGTGTTTTGGTTGATTGGTAAACTTGATTGTGAGAGACAACTTTATATTTTGTTTTTAAACTTGAATGTGGGCTACTATTTGAATATTTGTATGCCCAAAATTGTTAGGTTTAATGGCTGGTATTGTTGGTTTAGGTTGTGCTAATGGTTGGTATTGTTGGTTTAGGTTATGTTAACAGTTGGTATTTTTGGTTTAGATTGTGTTAATGGTTGGTATTGTTGGTTTAGATCATGTTAATGGTTGATTGGTTGTTCGTGTTATTGTATTGTAATAGTTTGATAGGCGATATAGCTCAAAATTGGGTAGAAGTTTGCCTAATTTTACAGAAAATTCCGACTGATTTCTGACGAAAACAGTCGGACAGCTACCTAGATTTTATAAAAAATTCCCAGATTTCCGACCGATTCGGTCGGTTTAAAAAAAATAAAATTAATATTTAAAAGTTTTCGACGGATTCCTTCGAAAATTAAATAAAATTTATTTTTTATTATTAATTTCCGACCAATTTGGTCAGAAATTATATATTTATATTATTTAATTTTAAATAAATAATTATTTTTATTTATATTATTACGACTTATTCGGTCGGAAATTTGAAAATATTTGGTCGTCTGATCTTTTGAAAATTTCGACTACTTTGGTCGGAAATCACCGACGAATTTCGTTGGAAATTATTTTCCAATCAACTATTTTCCGGCCGACCAATTCTAGTGGTACACCTGCTAAAATTGATCCAGCTTTTAAGGCATGAAAATCAAGGACGGAGAATTCAGTTAACCTAAAACAAAACTGAAGTTAGATTCAATTGCCAACAAAGTATAGGCTGAACACAACTTGGAGTTTCGATAATATATGAAAAAGATGCTTAAATATTATGATTTTTGTTTATTAAGAAAAAGAGTTACTTTTCATTGTAAAAGTTGAAACAATTTGTCAAAGAAGTATCTCTCTTTTTGTTAATAAATTGTACTATTGTAGTCACTTGCAAATCAACAGTTAGAAGAGCATCAAACTATTCCATTTTTGAAGCAACTGATAAACACGACATTGTTGAGAACATTGCCACGTTGTCCAGCCAAAGGCCCAATGGCCTAATCCTAATTGGATTCTGTTTTTATTCCTGTTTAGAGTTGATTTTGACTTTAAGAGAAAACACCATTCATTATCTATACATAGGACAACCTTGGAGAATTGTTTTAAGCTCATTGATACAAGTATTTGAAAGACTTAAGCACATAAGAGTTGTTTTTGAGAGAGATTTCATCAAGAGAGAAGAGAGAAGAGAGAAGAAAAATATTTGTTTTGCTGCAGATTTTTATTCCGACCAGCCATCAAATTACGTTTTTCCAATTCATTAACCATTGGATCGGGCTGAAATTTTGAGCGAGTATTTGTAACATCTTGGTCCTTGATTTGAATGGTGGAGATCGTATTTGGCGGCCCGTAACATCTAATTCGGAGCCCAGAACAACAGCTCTAATTTTGTGACTTCTCTTCTTTTTCAATTGATTTGTTGTTGCTATTGTTGCTCCGTGTTTGGCACTTGTTGTGTAGCCAATTTGAAGAACCTTTGTAACACTCTTATTATTATAGCGGAGATTTTTGGATATTTTTGATCCCGTGGTTTTTACCTTATATTTGAAGGGTTTTCCACGTTAAAATTTGGTGTTCTTTATCTTATTTATTTTAGGGTTTGCCTCTTCTTCGATATAATAGTGGTATCAGAGTCTTGGTTATTTATCAAAGTTGTTACATAATGGAGGAGAATATGAGCAAGATGGTATATTTAAATGAGAGAAATTATAATGTTTGGAGAAGCAAGATGAAAGATTTGTTGTTCGTGACGAAGATGCATCTACCCGCTTTTACAGCTCATAAACCCGGGAGTATATCTGATGAAGATTGAGATTTCAAGCACCAACAAGTAGGTGGATATATACAACAATGGGTTGAAGATAATTTTCACAATCATATTGTAAACGAGACACATGCGAGATCATTGTGGGAAAAGCTAGAGACTCTTTATGCTTCAAAAACTGGGAACAACAAGTTGTTCCTACTAAAGCAATTGCTGACCTTTAAATACAAGAAAGTCAGCCCTATCCTTGATCACATAAATGATTTTCAAGGCGTCCTTGATCATCTGTATGGAATGGGAGTTAATTTTGATGATGACATACAAGGACTTTGGCTTCTTAATACTCTGCCAGACTCTTGGGAAACTCTTCGTGTTTCTTTGAAAAATTCAATTCCTAGAGGTAAGGTGACCATGGAATATGCCAAGAGTGGTGTGTTGAACGAGGAATTAAGAAGAAAATCTTAGGGTTCGTCCTCACAAGTAGATATCTTGGTTATAGAAGACCGGGGGAGATATAGAACAAGAGGCTAGAGGAATAGAGGTAAAAGTAGAAGTAAGTCAAGGTCCAAATATCATAATATTACATGCAACCATTGTGGAAAGAAAGGACACATCAAAAGGTTTTGCCACAAGTTATTGCAAGACATTAGAGAAGGAAAGAAGAAAGTTGAAAATAACGAGAACAATGTTGCAGCTATTGTTCGAGATGACCTTCTTTTTACTTATGATGAAAATGTCATCAATTTGGTATCCCATGAGACGAGATGGATAGTAGATTCTGGAGCTACTTCACATGTGACACCAAGAAAAGATTTTTTCTCATCTTATACTCCTGTTGATTATAGAGTGTTAAATATGGGCAATGCCAGTGAAGTTAAGGTGTTTGGTATTGGCACAGTTTGTTTGAAAACTAATCATGGGTCAACATTAGTTCTTCAACATGTCTAGCATGCTCCAGACTTTCCTTTCAATTTGATCTCCGCATGAAGATTAGAAGATGAAGGTTACCATAATGCTCTCTATAATGGACAATGGAAGCTCACCAAGGGCTCGTTAGTAGTGGCTCGAGGAGTCAAGTTTGGTCATTTATATGTGACGCAGGGCTCTATTCTTATTGACTCCATAAATCTGGTGGAAAGTGACACTTTATCGGAATTGTGGTACAGAAGATTGAGTCATATGAGTGAGAGGGGGATTACGTGTTTGGCTAAGAAAAGTTTTCTTTCTGGAGTGAAACAAGCAAAGCTGAAAAGGTGTATTTATTGTTTAGCGGGCAAACAGAAAAGAGTTTCCTTTCATAGCCATCCTCCCTCAAGAAAGCCCGATTTGGAGCTAGTACACTCTGATTTGTGTGGTTCTTTTAAAGTAAAGTCAAAAGGTGATGCACTTTACTTTGTGGCCTTCATTGATGATCATTCGTAAGCTCTGGGTGTATCCTTTGAAATATAAAGATCAAGCACTTGGCGTGTTTAAGGAATTTCAGGCCTTAGCTGAGAGGCAAACGGGAAAGAAATTAAAATGTATTCCCACTGACAATGGTGGTGAATATTATGGTCCCTTTGATAAATATTGCAAGGAACAAGGAATTCGTCATCAGAAAACTCCGCCCAAGACGCCTCAATTGAATGGTTTGGCAGAGAGGATGAATAGAACTCTAGTTGAGAGAGTTAGATGCTTGCTTTCAGAAGCTAAACTTCCAAATACATTTTGGGCGGAAGTACTTAACATTGTTGACTATGTTATCAGTTTGTCTCCTGCTGTTTCTTTGGATGGTGATGTCCCAGACAGAGTTTGGTTTGCCAAAGATGTTTCTTATGATCACCTGAGAGTTTTTGGGTGTAAAGCTTGTGTGCATGTTCCTAAAGATGAGAGATCAAAACTGGATGTCAAAACTAAGCAGTGCATCTTTATCAGTTATGGTCAAGATGAGTTTGGATATCGTTTTTACGATCCAGTTGACAATAAACTTATTAGAAGTCGTGATGAAATATTCTTTGACGACCAGACTATTGAAGATATTGAGAAAGCTGACAAGATAGATTCTTAGAGCAATGAGAGCTTAGTTGATATTGATCTAGTTTCTATTGGTAAGACACCTATTACACATGAAGGAACCCAAGACAATGATGAAGATAATAATCAAGATCAAAATGATCATCATGGTTTAGATGTTATGATGCTACAGTTAATGAAGTTGTGGCTGATCAACAACCAATTCCAGCTCAGATAACTACTTCGAATGCCCCTGAAACCTCGCTTCGAAGATCTATAAGGGAGAAACAAAAATCCATGCGCTATACTCCTTATGAGTATATACTTTTGACTGATATGGGAGAACCTGCGAATTATGATGAAGCCATGCAAAATACTCACAAAGATCAGTGGATCGAAGCCATGGAAGATGAGATGAAGTCATTCCATGAGAATGACACATATGATTTAGTGAAATTGCCGAAAGGTAAGAGAACTTTATCTAACAAATGGATATTCAGAATAAAGCAAGATAACCATATCTCTGCGCCTAGATACAAGGCGAGGTTAGTTGTTAAAGGCTTTGGCCAGAATAAAGGAATTGACTTTGATGAAATTTTCTCCCCTGTTGGGAATATGTCTTCTATTCGTGTGGTTCTAGGCTTAGCCGCAAGTCTACATTTCGATGTTGAGCAGATGGATGTCAAGACTGATTTTCTTCATGGTGATTTAGATGAGGAGATTTATATGGAGCAACCAGAGGGTTTTGTAGCTAAGGAAAAAGAAAATTATGTCTGCAAATTGAAAAAGAGCATGTATGGATTGAAACAAGATCCAAGGCAATGGTATTTGAAGTTTGAATCTGTCATAGAAGAACAAGGGTACAAGAAAACTTCTTCAGACCATTGTGTATTCTTTCAGAAGTTCTCTAATGATGATTTTATTATCTTATTGCTTTATGTGAATGATATGCTTATTGTTGGCAAGAATAAATCCAGAATTGCAGTCCTTAAGAAGCAGTTGAGCATATCGTTTGCGATGAAGGACTTGGGGCCAGTAAAGAAAATCTTGGGCATTCAAATCCACCGATACAGAGATAGAAATGAGTTATTTTTTTCCCAAAAGAAATACATTGAGAAGGTAATCAAGAGGTTCAATATGACAGATGCAAAAGTGGTTAGTACTCCTCTTGCAAAATACTTCAAATTCAGTATTAGTCAGAGTCCATCTACTCATGAAGAGAAAAAGGAGATGTCTCATATTCCTTACTCTTCTGTCGTTGGTAACTTGATGTATGCTATGGTTTTCACTAGACCAGATATTGCACATGTAATTGGTACCGTTAGTAAATTCTTTTCTAATCCTGGAAAAGAACATTAGGATGCAGTAAAATGGATATTAAGGTATTTGAAAGGTACTGCAGATTTGGAGATGTGCTTTGGAAATGGCAAGCCTTACAAACTCTGATTTAGGAGGAAATCTTGATAATTCAAGATCCACTTTTGGTTATTTGATCACTTTTGCAGGGGGAGCTATTTCTTGGAAATCTAGACTACAGAAGTGTATAGATCTCTCCACCACAGAAGCCGAATATATTGCTATCACAGAAGGTGCCAAAGAACTATTATGGATGAAGGAGTTTATTAATGATCTTGGCTTTGAGCAGCCAAGGTACATCTTATTTTGTGATAATCAGAGTGCTATCTATCTCACCAAGCACTCCACTTTTCATTCTAAGACCAAGCAAATAAATAGAAAGTATCATTGGATAAGAATGGTCGTGGAAGAGAATTTATTTGAGATTGAGAAGATAGACACTGATGAAAATCCTTCGGATATGCTGACAAAGGCGGTGGTGGTAGATAAACATGAACTTTGCAGAAAATTGGCAGGCATGAAGCCTGTCAATAGTTCCTCTACTTGAAGACACATTTGGCCCCTTGGCTGGAGGGGGGTTTGCTGGGCACATTCCCATGTTGTCCAGCCAAAAGCCTGATGGCCTAATCCTATTCTCTTTTGGTTTCCATTCCTATTTGGAATTGGATTCGGTTTTTATTCCTATTTAGAGTTGGTTTTGGTGTTAAGAGAAAGCACAACTCGTTATCTATAAATAGGACAACCTTGAAGAATTGTTCCAAGCTCATTGATACAAGTCTTTGAAAGACTTAAGCACATAAGAGTGTTTTTTGAGAGAGCTTTCATCAAGAGAGAAGAGAGAAGAAAAGTATTTGTTTTGCTGTATATTTTTATACCGACCAGCCAACTTCAAATTACGTTTCCTGATTCATTAATCATTGGATCAGGCTGAAATTATGAGCGAGTGTTTGTAACCTCTTGATCCTTGATTTGTACGGTGGAGATCGGATTTGGAGGCCTGTAGCATCTGATTTCGATCCCAGAACAGCAGCTCTAGTTTTGTGATTTCTCTTCTTTTCAATTGATTTGTTGTTGCTATTGTTGCTCCATGTTTGGCACTTGTTGTGTAGCCAATTTGGAGAACTTTTATAACCCTCTTATTATTATAGTAGAGCTTTTTGAATCTTTATGATCTCGTGATTTTTACCTTCGATTTGAAGGGTTTTCCACGTTAAAATTTGGTGTTCTTTATCTTATTTATCTTCAGATTTACCTACTCGACCTAACAGAAATAACTACTTTCAAGTAGGTGCAAGAATTTATACTTGCATCCCGAGTTCCTAGACAGAAAATGGACTATCAAAAATTAGGAGAAATTTCAGTGGCTGAATGACTCCAATAACATATTTGGACATATCAAGAGAGCAACTTATATTATGTAATAGAATTATTTGAATTTCTTGAACTCCTTTGTTCTTTCTTTATTAAATTTTCATTTCAAGCACAGTTTCTTGAACGTTTCATCTAAGGCATTATATAATATATTTGTGAAATACTAAATAAAATCACCTAGTAGTTGGCTGGTTACATTTATGGGCAGGAAGAACGCTATATTTAAAATTTTGGTTTAAGATTGCTTGTCGAATTAGATATGGAACTGTGGGAACCTACAAGAAAAGGTACCAAATCAATTGTTTTGCAGCGTTCCCTTGCCACCAATGAGAAAAGACCTTACTGTTTGGTTTAGATTATCTCTCTTTGTCGGCAAGGTAAATGCAGAAAATTATGTACTTTGACTCACTATAAATAAGCCCTTTAAAAATGAAATTCAATCTAGTTACAAAGAATTATACAAGTTATAATAAGTCCAGAAATACACATTAGCAAAAATGATATAGCAAATTAGGACTTATACCGTGCATGGTCACAGTCATGGGGACTAAGTCAATAACTCATCTTTTTTAGCCAATGAGTGATATTTTCAAAATAGATTGCATGCCGTCTCAAGCAGCGGCGAATGTAGTCATACAACAACCGGTTCAATAGAACCCATAACTTTTGATACGGAGTACAAATTTATATACATAAATTTACTGAAATTAAAATAAATTGTGGATATAAGTTCATAACTTTCAGTATATATTGAGTTCAATACTATGAACTTTAAAGGCTGAACCTGTTCGGCCACCATATTTTACACCTGAGCCAGGCCCAACATTGTGTTAGAGGACAACCCAGTTAGGCAGGTTTAATTATCTGTTCTTTTACTATTTTGCTCCTGATTTATATATAGAGTGGGGACTCATTGTAAATAATGAGACCTTATTTCATTTTTTTGAATGAAATGTAAAGTTCAGATTTTTTCTCTCTATCTCATTTTCTAAAATCTTCATCTCCGCTGCAATTTCGTTGGAATTCATGGAAAGAACTTGAATTTTATCATGGTATCAGAGCAATTGAGTAATGTTCTTCATCTGATAAGAGTAATTTATGATTTTTTTTGCTTGTTTGGGGATGAATCACGCGATTTAGGATTTTGCGATTTTGCCGATTTTGCCTACGGTTTTGAGAATTTTTCTACTTTGTGCGTTTTATTTTCTGAATGTGAAATTTTGCTGGTTTCCTCTGATTGATTCACATTTTGAGTCAGCTAAAGTTAGTTTCTTTTTGGGTAGAGCTGGTTATAGTTGACGGTCTCTCGAAAAGGAAAAGGTTTGATTCCTATCTTCTTTGATTTCTCATTCAGCACACATGTGAATCAGTAATTTGGTCAAATTTTTGCATGTTTATTTGAGTGTCTACTGTTACAATGGGAGATAATTCATCAGCTGCAAATTTGTGTACTATTGCTTTATATTCGGGGTCTAATATGATCATTCCTATTGATCCATCACATTCATTCTACATTTCTTCTTGTGATGTGCCGAGAATTTCTTTTGTATCCACCCCTTTTGATGGTACAAGATATGTGAATTGGAGTAAGGGAATGTTGATGTCTCTTTCTGCTAGAAATAAAATAGGTTTCATAAATGGATCATGTCCTAGACCTTCTGTTACTTCACCTCTTTACAAAGCCTGGGATAGATGTAACAATTTAGTTGGAACATGGATTTTGACTGCTTTAACCACGCAAATAAAGAATAGTGTTCTGCACTCTAAGTCGGCAAAATACATGTGGGATGACTTGATAGACATATATGTTCAACCTAATGGGGCTCAAATCTATCAGCTCAAAAAGGATTTGGTTGGGGTGACACAAGGGAATAGTGACATAGCAACATATTACTCTAGACTTAAGGAACTATGGGATGAATTGAGCATTCTTAATTCCTTTATGACCTGCTCTTGTTGTGATTGTGTGTGTAAATGTGGAGAAAAATGGCATAATGTTGGTATGATTGAGAGTGATAAAGTGTACAAGTTCCTCATGGGTCTAAATGAATCCTACATCGCATCAAGAAGTAATATTCTCATGATGACACCATTTCCTAGTCTGTCCAAGACATACTCTTTGTTAGTACATGAAAAAAATAGAGAGAAGTACAAGCAAGTGTGTCTTTCATAACTGAGGATGCTTCTCTCATTGCTGGAGGCAACAACATGCAGCAGCAACCTCAAGCTCAGAATCAAGGCTTCAATCTTAATCAGAATAATAACATGAATTACATAAATGGCAACAATGGTGGAAAATTCAACATTGACTTTAAGGCTGGACAGAAGTATGTGGGAGAAGGAAGAAGAAATATTATGTTTTGCAACTAATCTAAAAAGCCTGGGCACCTAATTGATAGGTGTTACAAGATGCATGGTTACCCTAACAATAATCAACCTCAGAATAGATTCAACAATAATCAGAGGGATAAAAGAACTGCTGCTATGGTACAAACTTCTTAAAATGATGAAGGAACTGGATCAGATTCTGGACAACCTACTATATGTGGAGGAGCAATAACCAAGGAGAAGATGAGCCAATTGATACAGCTCCTGCAGAATGTTGTTGTTGGGTCTCAAGGTTCTTCTCTTCCTGAAGGCATTGGTTCTGCTAACTTGGCAGGTAAGGTTACTGATTTAGATTCTAGCAGCTTTGCATAGTCTGCCTCATCTGCCCCACCTGACTCTTTGTCTCAAAAACCCTGGATCATAGATTCAGGGGCTACAGACCACATGACTTCTAACTTGTCTCTTCTTTCTGAAATCAAACCCCTTTCCTGCTCCTTACTTAGTTGCTTCACCTAATGGCTATAGGGTAAAGGTCCATTCAGTGAGTTCACTTCCTTGGTCTAAAACACTTTCTTCCCACTGTGCTGCATGTTCCTTCTTTTGAGTATAACCTAGTGTCAGTTCACAAACTATGCAAGTAAATTAAAGGCTTGGTTTGTTTCAGTGAGTCCACTTGCTTCTTGCTGTAGGGCCCTTCTCCGAAGAGGCCACTGGAAGTTGGTAGTGAAGCAGATGGGCTATACATCTTGAAACCATAGAAGTTTCTTAGTGATGGTTTTGTCCCTTTAACTCCCTTTGTTTCTTTGAATAAATGTGTACCTAGTTCCACATGTAATGTTTCCAAGAACTATGAGAATATCATTGAGTCTAAGTCTGTAAATTCCATTTTGAATGATAAACATACCTTGTGGCATTATAGATTGGGACATTTACCTTACAATAAGTTGAAGTCTATTTCTTCTAAACTTTCCATTTTTGTACCTTCAACTCAACAATTTCCTTGTCATATTTGTCCCTTAGCTAGACAAACAAAATACTCATTTCCTTCCAGTTCAACAACTACTAGTTGTCTTTTTTATCTTATTCATGTAGATGTTTGGGGGCCTTATAATACAGCTACACATTCTGGGAACAGATATTTCTTAACCTTGGTTGATGATTATTCTGGATCTACTTGGACTTATCTTCTCAGTACAAAATCTAATGCCTTTACAACTTTGAAAGCTTTCATTCTCATGGTTGAAACTCAGTTTAATTACAGAGTTAAGATAGTGAGATCTGATAATGCTTTTGAGTTAGGATTAAGTCATGAATCTTCTTCCTTATTTCTTCTAAAGGAATTCTTCATCAAACATTTTGTGTAGAAACACCTCAACAAAATGGATTTGTTGAAAGGAAACATAGACACTTACTTGAAACTGCAAGAGCACTTCTTTTTCAATCCAAAGTGCCTTTGAAATATTGGGGGGAGTGTATCCTAACTGCAACTTATTTGATTAACGGATTTCCTAACTCCGTCTTACAAGGAAAAACTCCTCATGAGCTTCTCTTTGGTACACCTCCTTCTTATGATCATATTAGGGTTTTTGGTTGTCTTTGTTACATTTCAACACTCAAAAGGAGTAGGGATAATTTCTCACCAAAGGAAAGTCCTTGCGTATTCTTGGGGTACCCTTTTGGGACGAAAGGTTACAGGGTATTAAACCTTGCCACTCAACAGATTATGATGTCCAGAGATGTGATATTTTATGAGGCCGTTTTTCCTTTTGCTTTACAACAACTATCTCCTTCTTCTGAGTTCCTTGCATCTACTCCTCCTCCTGACTTTTTTTTTGTCTTCCTCCAGAATCCTCTTCTTTGCCCATACCTACAGCTTCCTATTCATCTCCACCTACAGGTTCTTCTTCTCCTTCTCCTCCTCTTTCTCCATCTTCTTCTAATGTGCCTCTACCTACTCTTGTTTCTGCATCTTCTATTGCACCTCCTTCTATTCCTCCAGATGTTCCATTGAGGAAGTCATCCATAACTCACCAATGACCTGAGTATCTTCAAGATTTTGTGTGTAACTTTGCCTCTATTTCCGGTCCTTCCCTCTCTTCTGTTTTACCAGCTCACACCAATGTGAAGCATGTTTGTATTTCTTCTTTGTCCTGCCAATCTCAATCCTTTATTAACTCTCTTTCCACTGTGCAAGAGCCTAGATCTTATTATCTTGCATCCAGGATGGAAAGAAGCCATGTCCAAGGAATTTGAAGCCTTAGAGGCAAACAATACTTGGAGTTTGGTTCCTTTTCCTGTTGGGAAGCATGCCATTTCCAGTAAATGGGGTTTATAAGATTAAACATAGGGCTGATGGTTCTATCTAAAGGATAAAAGACTGACTTGTCATTAGAGGAGATACCCAAAAGGAGGGTCTTGACTACAATGAAACATTTTCTCCTGTAGTAAAAATGACTACTATCAGGTGCCTCTTAGCTGTCGCTGTCAAGAATCAGTGGCAACTTTTTCAGCTAGATGTTAGTAATGCATTTTTGCATGGGGATTTAATGGAGGAGGTGTATATGAATGTCCCTCAAGGTATGGTTGTCACTTCTTCTGATTTAGTTTGAAAGTTAAACAAATCTTTGTATGGTCTCAAACAGGCGTCTAGACAATGGTATGCCAAGTTATCTGACGCCTTACATTCCAAAGGTTTTCAACATTCTAAGAATGATTATTCTTTGTTTTTTAAAAACTCAACTGTTGATTCTGTGTATTTAGGGTTCTATGTACATGATATTGTGTTAATTGGTAATGATATAGAAGGCATTCTTCATCTTAAACAATTTCTGGATGCTCAATTCAAAATCAAGGATTTAGGTTCTTTACATTACTTTCTTGTCTGGTGGTCATGTATGTGTCTGATGGTATTTTGGTCAATCAAAGGAAGTTTGCTCTCGAATTAGTTGAAGAATTTGGGTGTACTGATTCCAAACCAACCTCCAGTCCTCTTCCTTTGGGTCTGAAATTGCCTTTTGATGTAGGTAGGTTGCTTCCTGATCCTTATCTTTATAGAAGGTTAATTGGCAAACTCAACTTCTTAACTCATACTAGGCACGACTTGGCTTATACGGTTCAGCATCTTAGTCAATTCATGTAGACTCCTAGGCAGCCTCATTTGGATGCTGCTTTACATACTGTGTAGTCAAAGGTTTGTCTAGTTTGGGACTTCGTTTCTCCTCTCATTCTTGTCACGCCCCAAGACCGAGGGACGAGATCGGCGCCTAACCGGATGAACCCGGTCACACGCGTTTCCCCGTGTTTATAACATACATTATTCATATGAAATAGCAAGAGAAAATAAAAAATGTGGATTCACAACACAAAGTCCATTTTTCCACTTTAAAACATTTTCAACATTTAATCTTCCCCAAGACATACATACTAAAATACAACGTTCACGATACGGGATCATGATTACGAACAAGTACGACAACTACCAAAAATACATAGGTACCACCCACATATTGTCTACGGAGCCTCTAAGAGTACAAGCAGTTGTCGCGCCCCCTTTTTCTTCCTCGCGGAATATCGGGTTTATGACATTGGTTGGGACAACTCTTTCCTTTTGGGAAAGGGGTTTGCATATTTTGAAGAGTCGCCACAACGATTTTACAATGCGTTAGGGTACCTAAGGGGTTCAATTATAACTATGTTCCATAAATTTGGGTAAGGGCTTGAAATTATCCTAAGGGGAAGGTGTTAGGCACCCTCAGGATCCACAAGTGTGGTTCCCGGCCAAATGGTTTTGTGAATTTGTACAACTAGCAAATAACAAGTAAAGGCTCAAATAAGAGGGGATTTAAATCTTAAGCATGCAGATGTTTAGAAAACAGTAAAGAAGATTAGCTTTTAAAAAGGAATTACGAGCTAGAATATAAAGGTGTCCTAGGTTTATAATAATATGGATCATATCAATGCAATATCCGGCAATCACTCCTCGAAGAGGGGCTACACGTGGTATTAGCGCACCAGTCATCATATCCATATTCTACCCTTCCCACCCCGTGAAGATATTAAAGCGTGTGTTGGTCACGGACTGTATTGTGTGCTATTACCCATCCCATCCTATCAGTCCTGGAGGAGGTTAGGACTACTATCCTAAAAGGGAGTAGTAGGTTGACCCCTAGATTTAAAGGACAAGATTCTAAGCGACAAACAACGACAATTAGGACTTCAGATAAGGGGAAAACAAATAGGAGCGGATACGAGGCCCAAGTATTCCTCCACAAATTATGCACATGATTAGCATGACTCAAACACAAGTAAGGCCTTATTAACTTCAGAACCTAAGGCATGATATCTAGGTGAGAATGCAATAGTGAGGCAGCTTTATTACTGATTTCAGAGGATGAATTTTATCAGCTTCTTACTAATTATAACCATTAATAGTCAAGCAGCAGGTATAAAGGAGTATGTTTCCAGTTTTAATAGATTTAACACCTAGGCATTGCTTAAGCGTATGACAATACTCAGTAATTACCCGATTATTAAAGAAACTTTTACAAGTTAGTTTGCCTAAACATGATGTACTTAGGTGTTGCAAAAAATACAGAACTACTACCAGTTGTTTGAAAACATGGTGAAACTATTTTTAGGGCCTTTTTAATGCAATCAATAGTTAAACTATGTGTTGAATGAGGTTCTAAGACATGATATCTAATATTCACACATAGGGATGCAAAATGGGTGGTATGCAGAATTCCTAGACAGGATTTCTAAATGCATAAAGTCACAGTATTTGATGCTATTTTGCAAGTATGAGGATGACTTGTTTATTAGTGCATTATTATTCTAAGCATGATTCCTAGGTGTACCACAACATTACAGCGATATTAGAACTGGTTTACATGAATAACAAGTTTATATTAACGTTTAATCGTAGAGCATGATTTCTATATGATAAACGATAAGGATGCTGAAACAGTAAACATGGACCTAAGGAACAAGATATCTAATGCATGATATGCTTGCATACAATCATCCTAATCATGAATTTCTAGTGCACACGTAAGAAATGTAAATCTAGAAGCATGATATCTACCCTTTAACGTGGATCACCTATATAACTACCCTCCCATTTCCACTATCCATTCCCAAATATCTGTTTACAAATTATTACAGGCCGGGAATTATGAGTTACACAACTAAAGGAAAAATAATAAGTTACTTCTATAGGGAGCCCTCAATTAGGCCCAGATATTCCAAACCTCAATGCCTTTGGTATTTCATAGTCCGGGTGTGTCAGAGTTCCCTAAGGACCTCAGGGGGATCCCGGGCAATGCTGAGACCCATACATAGCAAAATAGTAATATGCAGTGTAGAATGGCCAGCCTCTGTGTGTCAAAGTTCAGAGGGAGCTCAAGGGTCCCAAGGCAATGCTCACACGGAAGGGGCAGGACCTAGACTTCTAAGAGTATATGTGAGAGGGATTTTTTTTAAAGGATTTAAGTAAGAAAACAGCCTTGAGAAAAGGTAAGTAAGAAAACAGTTTTTTTAAGAGGGAAATTTGATTGGAATAGAAGTTCAACATCACACAAAGTAATAGGGATAGTCCAACAATCACAAACAGGGGTAATGGGATTTGAGGGACAAATACAGAGCATGTGAGGGTATACATGTAGCAGGCAGACACACACATAGGCATACAATCAGAAACTCCTAAGGGTCTAGATGATTAGGGAGTACAATAAAGTATTAGGTTAGATTAACACCTAAAACAACTAAGACCATGGTAAAACTAATGTACCAGCCATAGGCATGTAAGAAATAGGTGCTAAGTATACAGAAACTGCTGGTCATAAACAAATAAAGCCTAACTTAACATGCAGAGGGGAGTTCAGGATCCTAGATACATGTTGAATAATAAGTAAACAAATTAGAAGCATATTGAATAACAACAATAGTAGAAACATGTTGGTTTGAGGACTGAAATCTAAATTAGAACATACCAGTGAAGTGAAGAAAGCAGTAACACAAACAGGAAATAGGAGATGCACAATAGTTAGTGTTGGCTCGCAGCCGGCTAACATAGAATAGTAGTAGTTAGCACAGAAGAGAGAGCAGAGAGTTTTTTTTAATTGTGAGAGAGAGATTTTGAACAGATCAGTTCGTGTGTAATGAGAGAAAATTATGCATATATATAGTTTTGAAAGATGAGTGAAAAGTAAGGTAAAAATCAGAATCAATCAACAATTATGGAACTTAGTATCAATTAGAGTGAAATCAGCTCAAGTACTACCATGATTAAGGGAGTTATCCAAACGGTGAGTAACAAATAAGAAAAGGAACCATATATAAAAGGAATATTCAAACAGTGTAAAATCATCATAGGTATCCCTTAATCGAAGGGGTTAAATTCAAACGGCTAGTAGGCAAATAACAAAATAAGAAAAGTTCCCATGCATATAACATAAGGAAACAATTTCAACCCAGTACAAGTATAAAATTGAGAATAGGTTCATCATATTATAATTGAGGAAATAGAGATCAATTAACATTAAATTAACCAGGTAACAAGGTAAGAAATAAACTAAAGGTCGGAAATTAGTAAGAATATCCCGTAAGAAATCAGTAAGGTTTTCAAATCACAAGGAATCAGGGATTCAAATAATAAATCAGAAACCCTAAAAAAGTAAAATTACAGAGAATCATGGATTCGAACATGAATAACATCAATTAAAGGAGATTAACATAAATTAAATAAATAACTGGCAAGAAGTCAGAAACCCTAGTAGTGAAATCATACGAAACTAGGGATTCATATGAATTACAGAGTGAACAGTGAGATAAACGGGAAAGCAAGAAAAAATCAAAGACATAGATGAATAACATAGGGTAAAATATCATTGAATCATAAAGCTCATGAAACGCAAACACATATGCAAACATATTATCAAAGACAAATCAGGAACTTAGGGTTTAGGACTAGAAATTAGGGATTTCAACAACAACCCATATAAGATTGAGAAACTTGAATGAATCATTAAAACACAGTAGAGAACTTATTATAATACTGAAAAGTCATGGAAAAATCGTTTAAGATGGGTCATGAAACCCTAGTTGAATACGGAAAGCCTTTTTTAGAGGAAATCGGAGAATCTTTGAGAAAAACAACGAAATAGCTCAAAACATACACAAATCTATCATAGATCTAAAAGAATCGTAAATTTATAAGAGTTAGGGTTTTACATAAAACCTCAGAGAAGATGAGAAAGACCTCGAACAGCACTGGCTCGAGCCTTAGGGTCATAAACCCTACTCGGAATCAAGCTTTGGAGGCTTGAAGTAGACAGGAACACCATGGGTGTAAGCAGACGGGTTCTCGCCCTTTGAGGGCCTTAGGGAGGACATCACCGGCATAGGAGAGCCATGAGAGGGAAGAAGACGAAGGCTTCAAGTTCTCCGGCAAAGGGGTGGCCGGAGAAGATGAAGGAGTTCATCGGAACTGAGGAGACGGAAGTCTCCAGAAGAGACTAGAGAGAGAGAGATGAGAATAGAGAGACAAGGGGTCATGAGAGAATGAGGGGTCAGAGGGGGTTAGTTGGGTTTAATTATGGTAACAAATATCTGGGCCATTGATCTAATTTGATCAACGACTCAGATTGGTTTGAAATTGGGCCGGGTAAGGATTTGGGTTTTGGGCTGGGTAGATTGGGTTAAATAAATCAGGTGGGTTGGGTTTAGAGTTAGGCTTAGTTTAAATAAATGTGTCTAATTGTTAAATACCCATTAAAATTAAATAAATAATTAATAAAATAGCTAATAATTAAATAATGCCAAAATTAGCTAATTTATGAAAGAATTAAATCCTGACAGGAATAATGATATATTGAGCTAAGAAATAATTTGAAATTACTTGTAATGCAATTTATGAATAGTTATTGAATATAAAACACTAAATAAATAGGAAAATAAATTGGTAAGATTATGAAAAAATGCCAATTATTATTAAAATGATTTTGAGGTATATATGCAAATAAAAAAAAATAGTTTGAAGAAAAATCGGGTATAAACAGCTGCCCCTCTTTACCTGGGAAGGATGAAAGAGTTGTCGGGTAAAGATATGATGGCCAATTTTGACCGAGTAGAAATGGTTCGAAAAATTGAGGCTGCACCCTGGTTTCTGAGCTGCCTACATATCCCTAGTTTTACAGGAATCAGGCCGTCTGTAGTTCAGGAGTCACCGGCTAAGTGTAACAGTGAAGTTTAATAAGGACGGATGCAAAGTGCAGGGTTGAGTGATCAAAATGGTTTACGGGGTAGTTAAGAGAACTGGAGCGAGGCCGCTCCTGCCTGGCTGGTTGTTCCTAGCCGGATTTCCTGCAAATAAATAACAAGCATGTATTGTGCGTAATTTAAGCATGATGTAAATTCCCATCGGACCATGAATGTTGTCTTCGGACGGTTGAGGATGACTTCCTTAGACCATGATAGCATGGCCATGAATCGCTTAATGCGGGATTCGTGGGCTATGAAATGATGTTCTCGGGCCATGAAGATGGTGCCTCTGAACCATGATGCCTTTGAATAATGATATCCAAACTGATAGAAGAGATCCTTAGGCCATGACATGGTGTTCTCGGGCCATGAAGATGGTGCCTCTGAACCATGATGCCTTTGAATAATGATATCCAAACTGATAGAAGAGATCCTTAGGCCATGACATGGTGTTCTCGGGCCATGAAGATGGTGCCTCCGAACGATGACGCCTTTGGATAGGTTGGCGATATTTAAGCCCATGAAAATGCAGTAGTATGATGCTAACAAGACAAGCTTAGTCTCAAGAATTAAAGGGACAGTGCTTAGCCCGAAAGGAAGCGAAGTGAATAATGATAGAGACAGTGATTTCTTTAAAAAGTAAACGGGAGGTAGCGTTTAACCTCGGAAGGCAGAATGGTAGCCTTATGCAATGCAGATGCAGATGGAGGTAACATTTAACCTCGAAAGGTAGAATGGTAGCCTTATGCAATGCAGATGCAGATGGAGGTAGCATTTTACCTCGGAAGGCAGAATGGTAGCCTTATGCAATGCAGATGCGCAGGGAGACAACATTTAGTCTCAGAAGGAAGAATGGTAGCCTTATGCAGGAACGAATGCAAATGGAGATAACCTTTAGTCTCGAAAGGCAGAAAGGTAGCCTTATGCAATGAATAAAATGACAGTGAGAATTCTTAGCTAGTGATAGATTGCAGCACTGTGATTGTTGTGAGTGTTATGATAATTGAAGCATCATTTGTGCTGGAACTAAATGTCGGTCATGTGTGATGAGTTTGAGGAGCATGTCTTTGAGCACTATATGTCCTTCGGGTGGATAATATGTTTTCGGGGCCTTTTCCACCTTTGTGCCTGTATCCAAAGAACAATTGTGAGTTCTGTAAAGGGAAGGTTAGTTTGTATTCCCGCTGGCCTTGCTTAACTCGTTCGCCTGATCATGATGATATTGTTTGTATCGTTGGGGTAGCATTTTCTAAACAAGCTGTTTCAAAAATAAATATGCATGATTTTGTAAAAGTATAATATAAGCATATAATCTAAAATAGTTTTAGATGAACCGACGACATGACACGGCTTGAGACATTGCGACCTCTCCTGCTGCGGAATTTTGAGGGTCCTCCTCAAAATTCTGCCCCAGTTTGCTGGGTGGGCGCCTTTGATTGCTGCTCACGCGGTGACTGGCTGAACTTGCTTTGGAATTTTGAGGGTCCTCCTCAAATTCTGCCCCAGTTTCCAATTGTGGGGAAAAATAGATTTTTATTGAATTGTGACTGAACCCATAGGGCTGCCTGCGTATCCCCTCTTAAACGGGAATCAGGTCAGGCGTAGTTCGAATTATATCACTGAGAAAGCATATTATTACACATAGTAATGCTTGACTGCATCTGAATTGATTGGTTTCAGCCAAACTTCTCCGTCCATTTCTGCAAGTATGAGTGCTCCTACTGTCAGCACTCTATGAACCATATACGAACCTTGCCAGTTGGGAGAGAACTTCCCCTTGGCTTCATCTTGATGAGGAAAGATTTTCTTTAACACCAGCTGCCTTGGTGTGAATCGTCTCGGCTTGACTTTCTTGTTGAAGGCCCTGGTCATTCTGTTCTGATATAGTTGACCATGACTTACTGCATTCATTCTCTTCCCGTCTATGAGGGCTAGTTGCTCATAAGGACTTCTTACCCATTCTGCATCGCTGAGCTCAGCTTCTTGTTTAGAGATGGAATCTCCACTTCGGCAGGAATTACAGCCTCTGTACCATAAACTAGCATATAGGGAGTTGCCCCTGTTGATGTGCAGACAGGGGTGCGGTATCCCAGTAAAGCGAATGATAACTTTTCATGCCACTGCTTGTGCCTTTCTATCATCTTTCTTAGTATCTTCTTGATGTTTTTGTTAGCGGCCTCTACGGCTCCATTCATCTGAGGTCTGTATGTTGTGTAATTCTTGTGTTTGAACTTGAAAGTTTCACACATAGCTTTCATCAAGTCATTGTTGAGATTAGAACCATTGTCGATGATGATTGACTCTAGAACTCCATACCGGCAAACAATGGGTCGCGGACAAAGTCGGCCACGACTTTCTTAGTAACTGCTTTGTAGGAGGCTGCTTCAACCCATTTAGTCAAGTAGTCAATGGTGACCAAAATGAACCTGTGGCCATTGGAAGCGGCAGGCTCAATTGGTCCAATAACGTCCATACCCCAAGCAGCGAACGGCCATGGTGAGCTTGTAGCATTGAGCTCACTTGGAGGCACCTTTACCATATCCCCATGTATCTGGTAGCGGTGGCACTTCCGAACATACTGGATGCAGTCCGCTTCCATAGTCATCCAAAATTAACCAGCTCGGAGTATCTTCTTTGCTAGAGCAAAACCGTTCATATGTGGGCCACAGGTCCCTGCATGAATTTCTTCCAGCAATTTTGATGCTTCTTTTGCGTCAACACACCTTAATAACCCCAAATTAGGAGTCCTCCTATACAGGATTCCTCCAGTGTGGAAAACATTATTGGACAATCTCCGAAGTGTGCGTTTCTGACTGGAATTGCAAGCTCGGGGTATTCTCATTTTGCCAAGTACTTATCGATGTCATGAAACCAAGGATTTTCGTCTTCTTCTTCTTCGATATGGGCACAGTAAGCTGGCTGATTATGGATATTTATGG
The DNA here is from genome assembly GCA_005239505.1 of Nicotiana paniculata. Classification (NCBI taxonomy): domain Eukaryota; kingdom Viridiplantae; phylum Streptophyta; class Magnoliopsida; order Solanales; family Solanaceae; genus Nicotiana; species Nicotiana paniculata. Next base: position 100,873 of record ML331399.1, read on the forward strand.
GAATAGGGTCAATGAAATTCTGTCCGGATGCTGGATCATTGAGGACAAAGTAGCAAATGCATCGGCGAACTCATTCTGGATTCTAGGGATGTGCCGGAACTCTATCTTTGTGAACCTCTTTCTTATCTCCTGTACGTCGTGCAAATATGACAGTATCTTGGAATTATTTTTTGCCCATTCTCCTTGTACCTGATGTACCAATAAGTCTGAATCACCGATCACTAACAGCTCCTGGACGTTCATGTCAATGTCCATATTGAGCCCCAAGATGCAGGCTTCATATTCGGCCATATTGTTAGTGCAAGGGAACCTGAGTTTGGCGGATATCGGATAATGCTGACCGGTCTCTGATACTAGTACTTCTCCAATACCGACTCCCTTGAAGTTTGCTGCTCCATCAAAGAACATCCTCCAACCATCATAGGATTCTGCAATATCTTCTCCTATGAATGATACCTCTTCATCAGGAAAATATGTTTTCTGGGGTTCGTATCCTCCGTCTACGGGATTCTCAGCAAGATGGTCATCCAAAGCTTGTCCTTTAACTACTTTCTGAGTCATGTAAACAATGTCGAATTTTCTCAGCAGGATTTGCTACCTGGCTAGCTTGCCAGTGGGCATGGGCTTCTAAAAAATGTACTTTAATGGATCCATCCTTGATATGAGATATTTTGTGTAGGCACAGAAGTAATGTCTCAGCTTTTGGGCGACCCAAGTTAGAGCACAACAGGTACGCTCTAATAGAGAATACCAGGCCTCATATGGAGTGAACTTCTTGCTGATGTAATAAATATCTTGTTCCTTCCTTCCTGTTTCATCGTGCTGCCCCAGAACGCAGCCGAAAGCTCCATCTAATACTGCAAGATAGAGTAGCAAAGGTCTGCCTGGCTCGGGCGGTACTAGGACTGGCGGTGTTGACAAATATTCCTTGATTCTGTCGAAAGCCTTTTGACAATCATCGGTCCACTCGGTCGCAGCGTCCTTCTTCAGCATCTTAAAGATTGGCTCACAGATGACTGTAGACTGTGCTATAAACCGGCTGATGTAATTAAGCCTCCCCAAGAAACTCATCACATCTCTCTTGTTCCTTGATGGTGGTAGTTCTTGAATGGCTTTGACTTTTGACGGATCTAACCTATTCCCCGGCGGCTTACAATAAATCTCAGCAACTTCCCAGCAGGAACCCCGAATTCACACTTCCCCAAATTCTCCATGTGATCAGCAAATTTCTTTGATTTAATAATGACATCATCCACGTACACCTCGATCTCCTTGTGAATCAAGTCATGGAATATGGTGGTCATGGCCCTCACTAGGTAGCCCCTGCATTCTTTATACCGAATGGCATCATCTTGTAACAATATACTCCTTACGGCGTAATGAACGACGTTTTCTCAGCATCTTCCTCATCCATCTAAAGCTGGTGATAACCAGCGAAACAATCCACAAAAGACTGCAATTCATGCTTGGCGCAGTTATCAACCAGAATGTGTATATTTGGCAAGGGGAAGTCGTCTTTCGGACTGGCCCGATTGAGATCCCGGTAGTCGACGCAGACTCTGACCTTCCCGTCCTTCTTTGGCACAGGTACAATGTTGGCTAACCATGTCGGGTACTCCACTACCAGGAGAACTTTGGCGTTGATTTGCTTGGTAACTTCTTCTTTGATTTTCAAACTCATGTCGGGTTTGAACTTTCTGAGCTTTTGTTTCACTGGTGGACACATTGGATTGGTTGGCAGTTTGTGAGCCACAATAGACGTACTTAGAACAGTCATGTCATCATACGACCATGCAAATACATCTTCATATTCTCTTAGAAACTCTGTGTATTCTTTATTTTCTGATGGTGACAAATGAATGCTAATGCGAGTCTCTTTGACGTTTTATGAATCTCTCAGGTTGATAACTTCAGTCTCATCCAGGTTGGACTTAGGTTTGTTCTAAAAGTTCTCAACTTCTTTGACAATCTTGTCAAGTATGTCGTCTTCATCTGAATCAATGTCTGTTTGCTGCGTTATCTCGTTGCACGTCACATTCATCGGTTCATCAAGACAAGTAATAGTAATGTTGTATAAATAAAGTAATGAGAGAAAACAATAGCAATAAATATCAGATTCGTAAAAGAAATTTAGAAGATTCTTTGATAGATTGAATAGTTGTTTTGAACATTGAAGATCTTTATTGCAGAAATTGAAAAATACAGGAAAAGGAAAATCATTTAGTAAATAAAACAGTAAATAATGCTTGTTTTAGCTTGCTACCCCGAGGCTCGTCGGGCTTTGGTTGTCTTGATAGACCAGTTCTTGAGATATGACCCCTTGATTATAGTCTGTATGGAAGGGCCTTCCTCCCCCTCCCCCTCGAGAACAACACAACAATCCATATCTTCGTCCTCTAGGAACAAACTCCTTATTGATGCAAGTGCTTCTTCCTCGTCTGAACCGTAAATAGTGTCGGTCTGCTTGAAAGTATGCTCAAGATGAGGTATCGACTGCTCCAAAGGGTAATAGGGACCGCACCAAGGTGGCGACCGGTCGTTGAATTCCTGCCAAGTGTACTCATACCCCAGATCGAAAGTGGTGCCATGTTCCTTGAGCTTTGCGGGCTTCGTGATCCCTTGGAGGTTCTTACCGAGCCCTTTGTCTAGCTCATATACTCTCCAGTTCAGGATGCTCTCAATCTTGTTGTCCCACCACTTGTCCTTGTCCATAGCATTGACCCGTTCGATGTGGTGGTAAGTTCCTCTGCCTATCCTCTTTTTTCCGTCAATTACCGGAATAGTTTGACGACTATAAATGGGGTTGCTAGTGTCACCATGAATAATCACCTCTTGGTGGATCCACTCTAATTTTAGTGCCTGATGTAGCGTTGATGCTATGGCCCCAGCAGCATAAATCCAGGGTCGTCCCAACAACAGGTTGTAGGATGCTGGCAAATCTATCACCTGGAAATCCACTTCGAACCAAGTTGGTCTCATCTGTAGACATAGACTAATCTCCCCCATGGTGGACCTCTGAGAACCGTCAAAGGATTTCACATTGATCGCCCCATCCCTTATATCATGTAGCCCTTTAACCAATTTCTTGAGTGTTATCAACGGACAGATGTTAAAGTTGGAACCTCCATCGATCAAGATTCTTGTGATGAAATGATCTTTGCATTGCACGGTGATGTGCAGTGCTTTGTTGTGCCCTAATCCTTCAGGTGGTATCTCATCCTCATGAAAAGTGATTTTATGACTCTCCAGTACCTAGCCTACCATATTGGCCATTTCCCCACTAGTGATGTTGTTTGGCACATATGNTGGAATTCTGCAGCAGAGAGAGGATGGATATCTGTGCTGGTGTCTTGTTCAGCTGGTCGATGACTGAATAATCCTTAGCCTGTACCTTTCTCCAAAGGTCATCGGGACCTGTTTCGATAAGGGGAGGCCGGTTGGCAGCCTGCTTGCTTGACTCGGCCAGATGCTCAGGGGTGTAGACCCTACCAGTTCTCGTCATACCCTGTGCTGCGACAGCTTCCTCAGACCTGACCTTGCCTTTCCTTCTCGCCTCGGATGTGTGGTCCCAAGGGATAGCGTTTGAATAGAAGGGTGGCGTGGTTGACATTGCCACCGGAATTGGTGCAGCCATCTTTACTTCAAACGGAATGTGTGTTTGGGGTGGCAAGACTGCGACCTCGAATGATGCTGGTGCATTTTCCGGAAATAGAAACTCAACTTCAATTGGCACTGGTGACTTTGTAGGTGGCGCTGCTTCAAACTCAAATGGTATAGACATATTCACCTCAGCGGCCTCAGATGGCTGAATCTGGACTATGATCGGTTTGAGAGTGACTGCGGGTTTCTTCGGGTCATCGCTCTCTGCGATCAACCTGATTGACCCCTCGGGATCCAATCATCTTCTATTTCAATCATATGGATACCTCTACCCTTATGGTCTGGCAGAGGATTGTCGCGGACGTTTGGAGCGGGGTCCTTTGCCACAATAATCTTGTTGTCAATGAGAGCCTGTATTTTGTCCTTCAGAGAAAGGCATTCTCCGAAGGTGTATACTTTCATGCCGGAATGGTATGCACAGGATTTGTTTGGATTAACCCAATGAAAAGGGTTCTCAGTGGTAGCAACAGGGATAGGTGTGAAATAACCAGCAGCTTTGAGCTTCTCATACAGCTGGTCAATGGGCTCGGCTATGGCGGCGTATTGCTTTAGAGGGCGGCGATCAAAATTGGGACGAGTTCTAGGGAAGTTTTGGCGTGCTGGGGGTGATTGGTAATGGGATGGCTGGGAATTATAAGTATGGTAGACATGAGCGGGTTGTGGATATTTGGGTGAAGGAGGTTGATAGGAAGGTGGTGGAGTTTGGTAGGAAGGTGGTGGAGCTTGGTAATTCGGGGTTGGATGATATGTGAGTGGAGGTGTCAGATAGGTTTGGTATTTGAGTGGGGACTTGGTTCTTTGTGCAACCATTACGGCTCCCACGTCTCTCTTTGTAGACACACCACCGGACTGTAGAGCCTTGTTAGTGGCTTGCAAGGCTTCAAAATTTATAACCATACCGCTTT